>WOVY01005409.1:0-243034 GCA_013436015.1 Rhipicephalus annulatus
AACTGCAGTCCATTTCTTAAAGCATGCGCAAAGAGTTTTCGCAAAGTCTTGTGGGTGTCGTGTACAAGACCTCTTTTATTTGTAGTGAAGGATACATAGGAGAGTCGGGACGGTGTATAAATATTCGTCGTAAAAAGCAAGATATCTTTAAAGTCATCAGCGGCAACGCATCTCGCGGTTCTTTGCAGAGAGTGCGGCTTCTATTCTGTTTTTCAGGACACTAAAGTTGTTTTTTGTTTTAACAATCAAATAACTCGGGAGTTGATGGAAGATCTTCATAAAAGAACAAAATCAGATCAGTGCGTCAGCCAACCTTCGGTGTGGCAACAGAATAAAGAGTTTGCCTTCCTAAATTATGTTTCTGGTTATTCTTTTTGCTTTTCTTTGAGGACTGTACTTCTTGCCATCACACGCGTGCGTTTTTCTTGAATGCGTACATATTCTTCTCTGTTCAATAAATCTTTTAATTGCGAGAAAGGATTTATCCCTTGCTTTTTGTGTTTCTTCGTGCTTTTAAACAAGAGTTATACCATGCACATTCAACTAGCCCGGGTTTTGATTTTGTTATCGCGCCGCAAACAGCACACTAGAGAATCCACTCGGCTAACAGTGTTCTTGGGACGTCCCAATATACACGCCTACATTCGCCTTAACGTCTTTCATAGCATGAGTGGTCAATCATCGGAGCTTCAAAAACTGGAAATTGCGAAAACATGCTCTGGAACCCGATGTGCCACTTATAATGGTTCAGCTACGCTTTCTTTGTAGGCATACGGCAAGCCAGTGAGACATGTACGCACAGCCCGCAGCGTGTCGTGCCATCTGCGGCAGGAAGTGCGCAACCACAGCGAATTTTCACCACATTTGGAGACCGCACGTGTCATTCTCCCGCTGTGCTTCGCTGTTAACGGGCTGTGGCGGGTAAGGTGACAATGGCGTTGACAAAAAACACACAAATGAGGATCCAGGATAGCCATCCAGACCCACCTATGCGAATGAACAGAAAATAAACCAGTGAATTTCACCCGGAATATAAAACTCAAACTATTAGGTTGAACAAAATAAGGTCGTCAAAAACAAACGTTCGTGTGCTGTTGGTTTCTTTCGTCTCAGCACGGAGCAGCTTTATCATTACACTGACGTCCTTCAAATGTAACAGTCATAAGTAGGTTCGATAGTTAAAGTTTGTGTCTTGTTTTCAGCACTTCTGGGCGATAAATATGTTTTCGTAACGTAGAGAGAAAACACAGAGAAATTTGGAATGATGTCTGGGTTAGTATATGAGTCCTTCCATTCTTTGAAACGTATGACCAGCAAAGCTGTTAAGCGCACCACGCGGATGGGACGTTTAGGAACGCTAAATATGACTTGTAATTGTGAGACGTTTTTTTCCTGTTGTCATGTTTATTACTGAAAGCCGTTCTTAGAGTAGCGGTGCTATAGATGCTCTACGTGAGCTGAGTTTTACTGAAGGCAACAGGAAACAAATATTAATGTATTATCTCAGTATCAATATACTTTCAGTAAGTAACTTGATTGCCCCAGAAAACGTATTTATTTCTGCTATCATGCTCCTTGCTAGTTGCGCTCTCTTATAAAAGTACTTACCTCATTATATTTCACGACTATCTGCGCCATACGGCTGCCGCATGCGGCGATATTTTGTTAGTGAAAATTGTATTTTCTTTGATGAATGGATGCTATGAGCATTCTCTTTATAAAGGGGCTGGGACATGTGTGCCAACAGGGTAGCAAAGAAAAAAATAAAATTGTTCTTTTTATGCTAGCCTAATGCCTTATCTACTTCAAATAATTCAATTTTATTATAACAAAGAAAGATATAAGCTTGTCTTCCGTCTCTCTGCCTCTTCAGGAATGATGACCCTCAGTTTCCACTTTTTTGTCCTTTATCTCTGTTTTTTTGCCACCAGTACTCTAACTGTCTCTTACTTGCTTAGATCGCGGATGTGTTGAGTTTTCTACGTTTGTGCCTCAAACCCAAAACCTCATGTAAGCTTGTACCCACAACTTTGCCTGGGTAAATACTGCCGCATTCAATCAAAACATGTTCTGTCGTTTCGTTAACTGCCCCACAGCATGTACATTGTTCTTCTCCTTTACTGAATGTCGCATCATGATTTCGCGTTCTAAGGCAACCCGACCTCGCTTCGTACAGTAAAGCACTTTCCTTGAATTAGCGTAAAACCTCTCCCGCCTTATTTAGTTCTTGCCCTTTCAGTAGTTACTGAAAGCTGGCTTTTTTTCATCGCTGTCATCCAATAAATCCTCTCCGCCTATCGGACTATTTTTTATGCTTTTTGTTGCCGTATCGCCCACACTGCGAGCGATATATTTACACTGCGAGCCCATCTACTCTCCTTCATTTTTCTAAGCCCCTCTATAAATCTCAGTTTTCTCTGAGCTTCCCTTACACCAATGCCTGGTCCATCCAACATCTGTCTTTACAGCCTCATTCGTCGTCTTTCCGTGACCGCACAAACAGAGACGCCCCTCAGATTTTCATATACATCCATTCCTGATTGCGATTCTGACTTCATGCAAACCATTGCGTTTCCAATGTGAGCTCTAGAACCATTACGTCTTTCTACGAACCTCAAAGCACTTTGTGCCTATTACATCCCCATAACGCTCTGCGTTTCATTACTGCAACCATTCTTCTTTCCCTTTTCTGCCGATGTTTTTCTGTATCTTCCCCTCATTTTTTCATACTCCGAGGTACTTGTACTCATTTCCCTCGGTATTTCTTGGCCCTTTATTGAGACCACCTGGTCAATGTGATCATTGAATACCACCAATTCACATTTTCTTGCACTAAGTCTTAGTCCTAAAGCGTCGTCTTCCCTTGCACAGTTATACCAGCCGCTGTATAGCATCTTGACTGTCCGCCAATAGGACAGTATTGTCTGCATAAAATAGACCTGGAAGATTCTTCTCAACCATCACGCCAGCCTGCTTGTGTGACAGGTTAAACACCATGCTACTTTCCAGCACTTTGCCCTTCCTCACCATGTACAGCATGAATAACAGCGAGTACGAAGAACATCCCTGCCTCCGCTCCTTGTTATTTTCAGCACTGTCATTGCTACTTATCACTTCCCAGTCTATGCAAACTGTAATTTATCGGTGTATTTCGCTCAAAATATGTATACAGTAGTCACCTATGCCACTTCCTTCAATATGTCCCACAAAATTCTCTGATTAACGTTGCTATATGCCCCAGTGATGTCCAGATAAGCCACGTGTATAAAGGCCTGTTTTCTATTTTAGATATTTTTATACTCTGAGCGACAACAGGTTATCGTCTAGCCGTCTGTAGATTCTGAAGTTTTCGCAAAATGTCGTTTTTCTTTGCCCATGTTTCTATTTTAAATTTACTGCCTGCATCGCCAACCTGTATAGCACAGATATAATGGTTAGCGGTCTATACGAGCGAATGATGACCTTTCCTTCCTTGCCTCTATAGAAGAAGTTCATTCTACTCTTCCACCAAATATCTGGTATTTCTTTTTTTTGCAAGCACTTTTGTACAGATTTTATTTTACCCTAATGTAGGGTCACTGGCGGCTCTTAATTAAGTTGTTTAAATTACTAAATAGCTAAACAGGAACCGATGACTGACGAATAAATGTGTGTAATATTAAATAATTGTTATCGCCAATTTCTTACAATTGTGGTAGAAACTCAAGGTACAAGTTAACCGCCTGTTGCAGTGTGAATAGAAATAGCAGCTTAGGTACATTACCGCCAGTCGCACCTGTATTGAGTGATGGGGACCCTCCATGCGGGATGCCAAAATCTGCTGGGTCCCCTGCACAATGCGAAATACAGGTCACTTGTAAACATAGTCATGTATCACCTTGCACTTATTCGCATCGATAAAGTAAAGGCCATCTTCGATGAAATGTGTCCCCAACTGTTGCTATAATAGCTTCAGCAGAGCACAGGGATGTTCCATTATCCCATCCCTTCTAACAATGTGCATCATATCAGAAATCTTTTAGATAGGGAGAGTTTGTCATCCATGAACCTAGCCTCTATCAGCACGGTACATATAAGAAAAAAACCACGACACAGGCGTAAAGAGAAGGCGCTAATACAATGTAAGTCACAAATCAATAATACCTCAATAAATAGCCGGTACAAGAATTTGTCACCATTTCGTTTTGACTTTACCGAAGTTCACAGGTTACACTGTGTTAATTTGTTCTAGATCAATAATGTGTGCGCAGAAAGCATTCCAGGGCGTTTAATACAGTGTGTGTCCTTGTTTGATAATGAAACGTTTTTCTTCTGTGCTACATTAGTACGTTTCATGACCACAATTCATGTTTTTACATCTATAAAAGTGTTGATAATAATGAATCTGGCTAGGTACATATAAGCTTCTTATGTTTCATATTCAGAGCCATAATACCAGAAATTTATTGTTTAGTGTTATAGCATTTATATAAGAAAACAAATTAATATTCACGCACAATGGTGGCCGGAAGAGGATGTAGTGTCGAGTTCCACTATCTCTTAGATATCGCGGTACTGGTATATTATTGTTGCCAACTAATTGCAGCTTTCGGTAAGGCGAACGCTAGCAGTTAACTATTGTCGCACCTTGCCAATGTATTCACGTTTGCTTCGACTCTCTGGCTTTTTTTATAGTGCGGTCACCAATGATGACAGTTGCCCCGTCATATCTCAAGAACAATTTTGGCACAACTTTATGCTTTGGTTTACATGCGATTAAACATTAACCAGGTATATATTGAATACTTAGATTTCTTCCCCTTTCCATTTAGCCATTTTTTAAAATAGAACATTGCTAGAAGGCGCAAATGTGTAATCAACGCTTTCGCTGACTTTACTCTTCAAGGAGCTGCAATTTTTAGGTACTTTTGTGTAACCAAACCTATTATTCCTGTTGGACAGCGGGTTGTACTAGTGCGCAGTATGCGTGTGTATTCCTTCACTGATCATTGTTATATTGCATATCACTCGTCAACAGGTCGTTGTTTTTATTTGCGCTGCAATATATTGGTATGCTTTCTCTTTTGTGTTTTTTATGAGCACATACTAGGCTAAACGTTTATTAGACAGGTATAGCGCAGCGCACCAATATACTTGACGATAGTTTAGCGTTAGCGTGATAGTAGAGGTTAACGGATTAGCGCTCCTGTACCGCAAACATGCGTTGCAGACAGCGCGGCACAGTTTAGCGGGGTTGCGTTTACGAGCCGAATCTGGGGTGGTGACGTCGCCTAGTGAAGTGCTGGACTCTCTCTGGACTCGCATTCCAAATGTAAAAAAAAAGAACGGAGAATGCTCACCTGTATTCTCTCGAGCATCAATATCCCTGTTTTTCGTAATAATAAAAGAAAGTAACTATGAACCAGGCATAAAAAGAGCAAATTTTTATGTTGCAGATTCGCTTACACTGGTCTTCTAGTTAGGCCTAGGAACGTTCTAAATGGTAAGCTATCTCTAAGCTAAGGTAAGTTATCTCTAATACTCGGTCGTAAAAGCTACCTGAAGGCAAGCGAAGTCATTTTGCATAATGACAAGCTGCGAAAGAAGTGGGTTCATCCAACACTTACTTCATTTGCAAGTGGGCGTACAAAACCACCGCCACGTTTCAAGTACGCTACGTAGACCGAACAAACACGGTAAGGTTAAGTATAAAAAATATCGTGTGTGAGGTTTATGCTGTAGGTCCGTTGGCGTTCTGAGTATACGAGTTTAGGTCTAGCGCTTCCTATTAGTTCGCTATCTCGCTAAGCTATAACTGCTATTAGGCTGTCTCGGTCTTCCGTTTGACAGTTGAGGTTTGCACGCGTCCATCAGTATACTGTCCGTGCATTTACGCGCACCCCAAATGTGTGTTCCAGAATGCTCCAGCCAGCCGAAACGAGAGCTTCACAGCAGGATGGCTCAAAAGAGTAGCAGATAGTAGGATGCCGATAGGAGAGTAGCACCAAGGTACGTGGAGCTCATATTTTGCTTTGGTGGATTGGTCGTGAATGGCGCGACGCTGTAAGCTTCAGTATCCATGCATGCGGACTTTCACATAGTGCACGAGCAAAAAAAAAAACTTCGACTTCGTTCCGTATAGAAGCTAGGTGTACACTGATCTTGCAAGTAGCTAACGAAGTTTGCATTGATTAGGTTTCCTAAAACTCGTCTGAAGGGAATGTATATGAGGGGCGTTGAAGGAGGAACAGGACTAACGACGTTGCGGTGAGGGTGAATGGTTATTAGCGAAAATCGAGTGCGAAGTATCATCCCCGAAAGAGGGCCTCCTCAATGAAATTCCACGTGCCACATAGAATTCCAGGTATACTCCTTGATGTTCGCGGAAAAGTCATACTGTCGCTGAGCGCATGCAGTAAAAAGTATGCAAAGGCAACCCCAGTTTACTTCTCCCGGTCACGTTCGCTGGGTGCCAGCGGCCCGATTGACGTGAATCTAGCTGTGGTCGGTGCCCAGCATGATTGCGCGGGGCGTCCAGTACAGAGTGTCGAGCGAAAGAAATATCGACGTACGAGGGTAGTATAACTACATTTTGATAATGCATACTTCCAGTTATAAAGAGACTTAGCCCTATCATTAAATTCTTGCAGCTGATGCTTACTCTCACCGCTTGTCGCTACTATCACTTCCTCTGTCGGGCAGTTAGCGCTGAAATGCTCCGCAATAGAGCTGGAGCTGAAATGCTCCGCAGCAGCACTTACTAAAACATAACACTCTAAAGTCTGCAGCACTTATTCGCGGCGCCGAAAGATAAAAAATTACGCCATCTCCCGCTAAAGGAACCATATGTAGATACCAAGAAGCAGGCGCTAACGTTTATACAGGCGGCGATGTTGTCACTGGCACTCATCGCGGCGTTTCGCAGGAGAAAACCTTGGAAGGCGCAAAGAACGCAGTGTTGTAGAGCTGTTTCCTTCTGGAACATGTCTAGCATGGCTAATGGCAATGAAGACAGAAGGCACTGTTTTGACACAAAAAACCCGAAGTCCCCTTTTAGCTAACGCACACACTGCGAATTGAAAGAAGCAACGCTGGAACAGGGCGAGGACCAGAAGACAGCACCATGTTTGTGTCGCCTCGTCTCCGCTCTGTTCTAGCGCTTGCTTCTTCTTTCAAAGTGGGTATGTACCAACCAGCCAAATTTAAGACACTCTGCGAGTGTTTAGTGTTCAATAACGCACAGCAGAAATCTCTCACCGCCACTACTTAGAGGTCGAGATCCAATGCCTATATATACAGTATGGCCTGTGAATGGTTATGCAGCGTGAGCAGTCAGATTTTTCAATTGAGAAACTCGCTAGTAGCAGACGCTGCCTGCACCGGTGTTGCGAGGCAAAAGAGGGGAGTGAAAGATAGGGAGCACGCATGCTCAATGGGGGTGTAAACGCCGCGAGGAGGGATGCCCAGAAGAGAAATAGGGGAGTGAGAGCGTAAACTTGTAGACCTTGCCTATGTCGACTTTGTGAGGCAAGAGAGGGGGATGGTAGGAGAGGATAAAGAAAGAGAACGTACGCGCATGCGCAGTAAGGGGGTCACACCGCACATCCGATTGAGCTCGACCCTAAACTGCTTTGCATTTAAAAACGATGCCGTCAGGTGGTCTAAACTAATATGCGTGGTGTTTTTATTCCTAAAAGAGCCAGATCCCGAGCTTAAGTTTACAGGCACTTGAAGCAGGCCTAAGCGTCTTTTATTTTTTATACTTTTGTTATGAAAAAAGTGAATTACTGATTGCAACCCCCAAATGAGCGAAATGCTGCACTGTTTTGAATAAAGTCAAATGTTGCACCTCAGTCAGGTGCCCTAAATCAGTGACACGTCAACGATCATGACCAAAACAACCGTCTTCCTTGCAATTATAAATTTATTGCTTAACAACCTTTGAGGGTCATCATGAGGCGACAAACAGCAGGCTTTATCCCGTTCAGCGCAGACACGGAGGGTAATTTGGCCTAGCGAGTATATTTTTTCCGGAATGACACATATTGCATGTACAGCCTGTACATCGTGCACTCTACGCGTTAGTGTAAAGCGCGCAAGCACCCAGCTTTCCTAGTCACTTTATACGCTACCGCAGGGAGCACAAAAGGTAACTGCAGGTTTTTGCTATGGGGGCAACACCTTGAGGCAGTTTTAAGGTCTGACGAGGTCAGCCTGACTACGAGGCCGCGCATGACCCAGACACGCGAACTGAGGGCCTGAAACGTGATTCACGAGGGAATCTCCTTTCTTGTCTACAGAGCTGTAGCTCCAAGACCTCAACACGTTGTTCCCGAGGGCAGTCGGGAAGCGAAGAAATGAACTCCACCACAAGGGCATGGCCTTTGACTGGTGCTGCCAGATGCGGTTTTATAAGTCGCATGCATTTCGCTCAGCCCAGGCTCTATGTTCGAGCAACTACAAAAGAATGACCAGCCTCCCAGAGTCAGCGCAGTCATGCAGAGCAGTGTTCACTTTTGCACTCGTCCGACTGACATGAATATATTGAGCAACAAGGTAATTGTCAATTTCCCGGTACCAATTGAAGCAATCAATCATGAGACAGATGGGCTCATGGTGGTTGACAATTTTAAGTAAATGCCACGCTGCACAAAATACCGTGCCATGACAAGTGTATGCAAGACGAGTAGCGGGGAACAAAAGCAGTTTATTCAGTAATTCAGCCGAGTACATAAGGAGGCTTGTGATAAACGGATCGAGTGTTACACATGCGCGTTGGTTGCCGTGCAAGCGTGACTTGCACTGTACTACATCTTCCCTTTTTTGGGGCAAAAAAAGAGACATAACACACACACACACGCACACACACACACACGGACACACACATGCACACACACACACACACACAACCAAGCGTTGAGGAAATTTTCGTTTGCAAACAAGGATAGCTTTGCTATTTGTGACGTTCTGGCAATGGATAACGTTGCGGCTCTTGGCGTACGCGCTCACTTCTTCGAAGGACCTGAGTTGAGTCTGATGGTGCTGCTTGGTTTTTCTGCTGGGGACTCGCGGGCAGGCGACGAGACTTCTGTGGCCCTAAGATGTTCTCTTGTGTGGGGCAGCTGCTGCCCATTGTATGTAGTCACCACGTAGGATAGCGTGGGCCCTGCAGGACCGACCATTATGGCTGGAGCCCACGTTCTGCTGCGTGTGTCATATATGGACACTCGGTTTCCGCTATAAAGGTCTGGCTGACTCCTTGTAGTCCTGTTGTAGGAGAAGCACTGTTTATGTAGTATTTCTTGCAGTCGCTGATGAACAGTTTCTGTAGGAACCGTCTTCGGTTCCAAGTGACAGTTGAGGACCGGGAGTTGGCTTCGTGTGTGACGTCCCATGAGCCTTTGCACTGGCGATTACAGCCATTCGTTCTTCGGAGTGTTCCACCATTCCAGCAACGCACTGTAATACTCAAGGGTGGCAAACGGGCACTTGTTTAACAGATGTTTAGCTTCCTGAACAGCACGTTCTACTAAGCCATTGCCGCACGGGAAGTACGGGCTAGACGTGATGTGGTTGATATTAAATTTGCTCATAAAAGCGTAGAAGTTCGTGCTGTTGAAAGGCGGGCCGTTGTCACTGCACAGATTCACTGGAATGCCATGCCTTGCAAAGATTTCTGCACTTGCTTTGATTACTGCAGCAGCGGTGACATGACTAAGCTTGCGAATCTCAAAGAAAAATGAGTAAGTCAACGACAATGAGGGATTCATGGCCTTCGTCATGAAAAAGATCCACCCCGACTACTTGCCATGGCAGAGTTGGTAACTCGTGGCTGATTATGGGAATTCTTGCATTTCTTTTTTTGTATTTGTCGCAAACAGCACATGTCATCGCTACATCTGAAAGATTAGCATTGGTGCTTGGCCAGTACATTACCTGTCGTGCCCTTGCCTTCATTTTATCTTCGCCACAATGTGCAGCGTGGAGCAGGCCGAGAACTTCTCTGCGCTTTGCTGGTGGAATGACAAGCTTGTTACTTCTGGAAAGCAGCCCGTCCTCGACGTGGAGCTCATCCTGGAATCTGCAATATGGCTTTAAGACGTCCGGCAGCTGCTGCTTGCTTTAGGGCGAGTCTGTACTTGCGTAGCGGCAGAGCTCGGTCATGAGTGTGTCCTTCTCGGTCTATGCTTTCATACTGAGTAGCTGCCAATCTGAAACAGGTAGCGAAGAAATAGCGTTGACTTGAAATTGTTTCGTTTCGTCCACCAGCTCTGTTTTGCGAGGAAAACGCGAAAGTGCGTCGGCCAAAGACTGTTCTTTTCCGGTTTGTATGTCACGGCGTTGGGAAATCTTTGCAGCACGAGGCGCATGCGCTGATGACGAAGAGGGCAAACGCAGAGTGGTTTCTTGAAAATTGATTTCGAGTGGCCGATGCTCGAATTTTACTGTGTTTAATGGCTGTCCGATAATGTAGTCTTTGAACTTCATACAGCCATTAAATATGGCTAGGGTTTCTTTTTTGATTTGTGTATATTTCTGCTGCGTGGCCGTTAAAGAACGGAGAGAATAGGCTATGGGGTGGTCATCTTGTAGGAAGACTGCGCCGACGTTGTACTGACTCGCACCAATGGACTATTTCACTGCTTTGTACTGGTCAAAGTAGGCTAGTACTGGCGCTGTAGCAAAACTAGCTCACAACTTTTGGAAACTAATTTCCTACGCTTCAGTCCACGTCCATGCGACGTCCTTCTTAAGCAGCTCTCACATACGCGTGGATGCAACAGACAGGTTTGGGATGAAACGCGATACAAAGTCTACCATTCCCAGGAATATTTGAAGCTCCTTACGGTTTTTCGGCGCAGGTACTTGAATGATATCTCGTACTCATTCTGGATCCAATGACAGTCCTTCTGCCATGGGGAGGTGGCCCATGTAACGTACACTGGACTGCAAATATTGGCACTTTCTTCTGTTGAGCCTTAAATTGCATTCTCTGCAGTGTTCAAGCAAGGCAGTGAGGTTTGAGTCATGCTCCTGCCTCGGGTTTCCCCATACTAATATATCATTCATCACGACCGCTACGCCAGCCAAATTTCCCAGCACTTCATGCATGGCGCGTTGAAAAACCTCTGGTGCCGATGTGATGCCGAATGGCATGCGTAGAAACCTGTATCTTCTAAACGGTGTGCTCATAGTGCACACACGCGAACTTTGCTCATCAAGGGTTATTTGCCAAAAGCCTGAAGCAGCATCGAGCGTGGAAAAATATTTGGCTCCTTGCAGCCGCGGCAGTACGCCGTCCAAAGTCGGCATATGGAACTGCTCTCGCAAAATCGCCTTTTTAAATCTGAAGGATTCAAACATATGCGTACCTTTCCATTCTTGAATACTACGGCCATGTGGCTGGACAACACGCTCGGCTCTTTCACCTTTGTGATGATGCCATCGCGTTCCATCTCGTCTAGCTTTGCTTTCACTGGTTCTTGAAGGGCGACGGCAATTCTCCTTGCGGGTTTGATGGTTGGTGGTACATCAGGTTCAAGCTGCAGGCGATAGGTGAAGTCTTCATGTTGTCCTAGGCCCTGGAAAATATCATCAAAGCCGGGTACCAACGCGTCAGAAGCTTTGACGTTGACTGCATTTGTGCGTTGTATTAGGCACAGTCTCTCAGCGACTTCACCACTTAGTGTAACTGGCACCTCTTGAGCGACAACAAAAAAATGCAGCATATCCACGGAGTGAATGATGGAGAGTGGGGTGAAGCATTCCTCCGTCCATGCGTCCGTCTGTGTGACCATCCATGCGTCTGTTTGTGAGTCCGTCCCTGCGATCGTTCATGCATCCGCCCCTGCGTCTGTTCATGCGTCCATCCATGCATCTGTCTGTGTGTCCGTTCGTCCATCTATTCAACCCTCCAAGTCCCACCATCTCGCATCTTTTATCTTATATTCCCCATATGGAAGCACCGCCATTCAGTGGACATTCCAAGGACTAAACGAGAGGTGGCACACGCACACTTTCTTACAGCTTGCGCTTCGGGTCTACTTCCCACATTCAACCACCTTGAGTTCATGGTATATACTAGTTCACTGTATTCATGGCCCTGCGGCCCAATGCTCGCTAAACCTTTCTAAAACCAAGGAGGTTACGACCAGCGAGTATAACGTAGCAACCTTTTCCTGTCAGATAGTGCTCAATGTACATGTCAGTGGCTGCTAATGTGAAATGAGAGACAAGAGGATTCAGCTTTTAATTTCATACGGCTTGCGCTCCGTATCTGCTTTCCCCTTTTAACCACCTCGAATTCATTCATGGTATATACTAGTTCATTGTATTCATGACCCTGCGGTTCAACGCTTGCTAAACCTTTCTAAAACTAAGAAGGTTACACCCAGCGAGTATTAGGTAGCAACCATTTCTTGTCCGATAGTGCTCAATGTACATGCCAATGGCTGCTAATGGGGATCGCAGCGTGCGCGTTGACTAATAGCCGAATGCTCCTGTTTCTCATTCCCCATTAGCATCCATTGACATGTACATTGAGCACTATTTTTTAGTGTTAAACAACGCACAGAAGAAATCTTTCACCGGCACCACCTTGGAGGCCAAAAGTTATACCTATTTCAGGTATGTGCCACTGGTGGTTACGTACTACGAGGGACGCACAAGCCATGCCATAAGGAGCTTCGCCCCTAAAACGTGACCTTGGTGCTCTGCATGCTGGTAGAGACAGCAAGGTTTATATTTCCAATTGCTTTTTGTGTGACCGAAAAAAGTACGCAAGGTAGCTGAACAGTTTTGCGCAGGAGCCATGAGAACTTTCGAAAGACAGATTCTGGTATGACACAACAGTTCGCTCCCGTGTCTATTTTGCACCTGATCATAGCACCGGCTACATTTAACGTCGCTTCCCAGTGCTCATCATTCTTGATCGCGTGAACTTCAAACGTTTGCAGGAAGTATTCTTCGTCGTCGGCCATTTCTACATACTGTATGTCTCGTCTTTCTGACCGCGTTCTCATGCTTCAAGTGCGACACACGCTTGCAAAATGATTTCAACCGTTACATTTCTTGCAATATTTCTCCATTGCCGGACATCTTCAAGAACTGCGACGTTGCAAGCCGCATTTCGGGCAGGGGGTGGTTTTTCTTGTACCGCGTCAATGCTTTTTTCAGATTCAAAAGAAGTGCTGCCTCGGATTTCAGCAACCCGTTCTTTACTCTGTTCTTTAGCCCGGCAAATCTCAGCCGTTTTGGCATAGGAGGAATTATCATGGATAAGTATCTGCTGAAGTTCCTTGTCTCGTATCCCAAGGATTATTCTACTGCGTACAAGCCTATCTTCAAGCTTTCCGAATTCGCACAGCGCTGCTAGAATCTAGAGCTCTGTGATAAAATCGTTAAACGACTCGCCTTCTCGCTGGTTTCTGGAACCAAACCTGAACTCGTTGAAGGTGAGGTTTGTAACTGGTTTGTAGTGGTCTTCGAACTTCTGTGTTAGGGCATTCAGGTCTTTCTTTTCTTCCTCCTTCTCAAATTTAAAGGTTCGAAAAACCCGCCTTGCCTCTTCGCCGATGGTCATGAGAAATGTAGCGGCTTGAACATCTTGCGGCTGTGTCTTCAGAATCGTTGCTATTGCAAAAAGTTCAAACTCCCTTTTCCAGATGTTCCAGTTATGGTAAACGTCGCTAGTGGTGTCGAGCGGCTTGAGGGGTGGTAGCAGTGTCGAACTCATGGTTGTGTCTGCAGTTCTGGATGATCAGGTCTTGTCTCGCGGGCTTGGGCGTGAGGGACACTCGTCCCGTACTGTCTCCGTTAAGGCTGTGCTTACATGAAAAAGCTTGCTGCATGGCAGAAACTAATTGCCGTGCCCACTTCTGACACCATGTATGCTAGACGAGTAGCGGGGAACAAAAGCAGTTTATTCAGTGATGCAGCCTAGTGTATAAGGAGGCTTGTGATAAGCGGATCGAGTGTTGCACATGCGCGTTGGTTGCCGTGCAAGCATGACTTGCGCTCTACTACAGCAAGGTGGCCGTCAATGCACGTGGCTCTCAGCGGCGTAGCATTGGTCCGTGTTTTAGCGTTCGTGCGAGCCCACCGTTGCAGGAGACTCTGCTCTACACAGACGTGGCCCGCTGCACACCACAGAGGTGGAATTCCCTTCATGGTCTCACCTTTGAAGCTCACCGAACCAGCCTGTTTTTTCTTAGCTTGGTGCCTGCCAAGTTCTGACGTATCAGAGCCTGAAAGAAAATTGTCAAGTTGTCGGGCCGCAGAGAGAGAAGCTACAAGAACTGGCTGCTCGCGCACTAAAAACAGGTGTGGCCGAGGCTCTACAAGAAACGCAAGCTTAAAACAACAAAAATAAAAACGCGGGGATACTAATCGAAGCTTTTTAGATAGGAAGCTTATACACGAAAAGTAAACTCATCGCACTGGCAGGTTTGGGAGGTGAGAGATAAAGACCCCAAGGATCACGCATGACAGGTGCTGCAGAGTGGACGTTGTGAAGCAAGGCAGTACCACGAAGTACATTAAATAACGAAGTACAATAATTAAATAAGTGTTTGACATACCGCGAGTGTACAGGTCGCAATTGCCAGCCAAGCGGGTGCGCAGCTTCGCGTTCCCGCGGAACAAATGGCAAGTTCCAATTTCGGTTCCTTCCGGTGCGCAGAACTGAGTGTGCATACATTCGTAGTTGTGGTTTGTCGAGCAGTTTGCCAGGCAGTTGGGTAAGTGCGTGTTGTTCAGCACAGTGGACGGCTCCGGCCTGTACACTTCGTGACTTGGAAGCACCTTGTACTCAGCAAGGTAGCCTGTAAAGAGTGAGAACATTGACTGAGGCTGCGAAGGGCAAGCAGTCAGCTTCTCATTGGGAATAACTTAGACGTGTGGAATTAGATTTTTTCGGGGTATATCACTCTGGTGATCAATTTCACAATAGAACAAAGTATGAAATAATATCTCTGTGTTCTTGCTGCGGCCAAACGGTATTAAGCTCCTAGTATTCCTAGGACTAGCACCAATCCATGACAATAGCAAAATGATAAATAAACACATCGCATGCACACAAAGAACCACACGGTATCATGGCTGACCGTTGTATATACGGTAAATTATCTTGCAGAGATCAGCAAGTTCTCAAGCTCCTCGCTTCATTTGTGCCACCTGAAATGAAATTTATCTATATGTTTGCATATTTTGAGCCCATTTGCATGCAATAATGCGCTGAAGTGGTCGTATAGTACTCGAAAACTGTTTGCGTTTTCAATTAGCAGCAATTGTATTGTACTACAAAACCATCAATTGTTTCCGTATTCGCGATTTGCCAATATTCACTAACTGCTGCGCAGACGTAACGAAAGAAGGGCAATAAAGTTTTTTTGTAGTCAAGTCTAGGCGAACTGTGCAGCTTTGGCTGCCTATATTAAAACCGCTACTATTGGCGATAGCAACATTGTGGTGGTATGACGATAGTTATTGCGCGAGAACAAAACGACGACACAGAGACAAGAAGGACACGAAAGACACGAGCGCAAACTTCCAACTGAGTTTATTGCGCAGAGCACGAAATTATATAGAGGAGACAGTGACCATGGCACAAGAGCAGAACATGAGTAAGAAAACCAAAAACAAACAACACAAATACAAAGGCACTGAAAAACAGCAAAGAAAAATCTAGAAGAAACCCAACCAGAAAGGTAAAGCTACCTGCCCGCACCGAATCCTTCGAGGAACCTGCGTTCCTTCTCACACTAAGCCACGGAGGGCTTGCTAATCCAAGGCACCTGTTCGCGTTACCTGCCCGCACCGAATCCTTCGAGGAACCTGCGCTCCTTCTCGGACAAGGCCACGGAGGGCTTGCTAACACAAGGCACCTGTTCGCGTGCCATTTGCGCAGCCTCGACAATGACCCGGGTGCCCACATCTCTGTGTTTGTACAACGTCGCTGTTTCCTCGAAGAGGGGAACACACTTGCACTCAGTGCAGTGCTGGGCAAGAAAACCATCTTTCCCGTTTTTAACATTGTTCGCGTGCTCTCTCAGCCGATCGTTCAGGCACCTTCCGGTCGTTCCGACATAACAAGCACCACATGAAAGGGGGGTCCTATAGACGACTTCCCGGGAGCAGGCCGCATACCTGTTTCGATGTTGAACTCTGCAATCTGTTGATGATTTCGTTTTCAGGGGGTTGGTACATTTGGTGAGGCTGATTAATTTGAACGGTGCTGAGAACACGACACGAACTCCAACACGTTTTCCGATTTTTTTGAGCCTATGTGATATCTGGTGTATGTATGGAATCACGGCTACCCTTTCACGTTCTGTAACCGTGTTGATCAGATTCTGTCGCGTTTTCTGCTCCGCCTTATTAGTCCGCAGGATCGTCTCCGCAACAGACGCGATAAACGCCTCGGGGAAACCTGAAGCCTTAAGGCGGGAAACTTGAGCTTTGAAGCTCGCAGAGATATTGTGGGCGCAAGACCTATTTAAAGCATTCTCAAGGCAGGTACGTGCTATGCCTCGCTTAACTATCTTACTGTGAGCAGAAGAAAAGGGAAGCAGAGGTTTCTGCGCACGTGGTTCATAACACCAACAGATGTGCTGTGAGCTAAAAACCAGATTTAAATCCAAAAAGCGTAATTTGTCATTATCGGGCATTTCATGTGTCACCACAAGAGGCTGCAAACAATTTTCGAACACGCCTATAGTTTGAGTGGCCAACGAGTGAAACATAGAAGACTCACAATTTAGAATAACCAAAAAATCATCCACGTATCTAAATATTTTGACGACATGCGAGCCTTCTAACTTTTCCTGTAGTTTTTTGCCCATTTTTGCCAATAGAAGATCACTGAGTAGAGGTGCTATGCATGAACCAATTAAAACACCCTTTTTCTGCAGATAAATGCAATCATTCCATTGAACGGCAGTAGACGTAAGATACAGCAAAACCAGGTCAAGAAAATCCAGCGAACTAATGCCAGTTTTTAATTGGAAGTTCAATTCTCCGAAAGTTTCTATGTTATTCCTTATACATTCTAGTACCTCATCGTGAGGCAGCGAGTAGTATAGGTCCTTTATGTCAATTGAAAAACCGAAAAGATTAGATTGATTTCGTTGTTTGAAAAATTCTATCAGAGCCTGCGAGTTTTTGATCACAAATGGGTCGTCAATCTTTAGACACTTTAGATGGGTCTGAATAAACAAGCCGAGTTGCTTTTGCCACGTACCACTTTCTGTCACAATGACACGGCAGGGCATCCTTATGTGTTTTGGCAGAAAAAACATGCTGAGCCCATTTTTGTCACTTTTGCTAATGTACAGTGCTAACTGTTTTAACTCTAGTTTACGACACATTTGCCTGGCCTGCGTTTTTACCCTATCTAGACGAATGTCGGTACAACATTTGAAAACAGATTCGATAGCTGTGACCGCCTTTTCCAGGTACACGTAGTTAGGAAGAACGGCGAAACCACCCTCCTTATCTGACGGCACAACACAAAGTTCATTGTCTCTAAGAAACTTGGTCGTCTTCCGCACCGGAAGGCTCTTGCTGGTAGGCTTACCCCGTAGGAGCACGTCGACACCTTCTGATATGCACCTGTCTGAATCCTCAGGTGAAGCATGGCCAGCCACAGAGCGCACCATTGAAAGAAGCTCGGGTGCGGACCTCCCTCGGTCGACGGCGAACTTCGGACCTAGAGCGAGGGTGTTGTGGACGTAGTCTGGGAGGACGACTTCACTGCATGAGTGGACGACACCTGATTGCCGAGGCTTAGTTGGGCGCTGCGCACGAAGGCTGGCGAGCTCACGTGACCTCAGGTGGTTTGCAGTGTACTCAATTCGGTCGCAGTACTCTCGCCATCTTCTTTTCTTCACTGCCGGTGTTAGATCTGTCAGTTGAAGCTGGACATGCAGGGCGTCCCGGTACATGCGCTCTTGTCGGTGCCATTCAGACCGAAGAATTTTGCACACCCGTATGCCATGGCCGATAGAGGGGTGGTAACCTCCAAACAGGGCTTTAACGTCCAAAGGGAGTTGCTTGGTGCGAATGCAAAAGGAAAAGGTGCGCGCACGGCAAATAGAGACTGCGATAAGGGTTACCTATCGAATATGTTTTCAAATGTTGTACCGACATTCGTCTAGATAGGGTAAAAACGCAGGCCAGGGAAATGTGTCGTAAACTAGAGTTAAAACAGTTAGCACAGTACATTAGCAAAAGTGACAAAAATGGGCTCAGCATGTTTTTTTCTGCCAAAACACATAAGGTTGACATGCCCTTCCGTGTCATTGTGACAGAAAGTGGTACGTGGCAAAAGCAACTCGGCTTGTTTATTCAGACCCATCTAAAGTGTCTAAAGATCGACGACCCATTTGTGATCAAAAACTCGCAGGCTCTGATAGAATTTTTCAAACAACCAAATCAATCTAATCTTTTCGGTTTTTCAATTGACATAAAGGACCTATACTACTCGCTGCCTCACGATGAGGTACTAGAATGTATAAGGAATAACGTAGAAACTTTCGGAGAATTGAACTTTCAATTAAAAACTGGCATTAGTTCGCGGGATTTTCTTGACCTGGTTTTGCTGTATCTTACGTCTACTTTTGTTCAATGGAATGATTGCATTTATCTGCAGAAAAAGGGTGTTTCAATTGGTTCATGCATAGCACCTCTACTCAGTGATCTTCTATTGGCAAAAATGGGCAAAAAACTACAGGAAAAATTAGAAGGCTCGCATGTTGTCAAAATATTTAGATACGTGGATGATTTTTTTGGTTATTCTAAATTGTGAGTCTTCTATGTTTCACTCGTTGGCCACTCAAACTATAGGCGTGTTCGAAAATTGTTTGCAGCCTCTTGTGGTGACACATGAAATGCCCGATAATGACAAATTACGCTCTTTGGATTTAAATCTGGTTTTTAGCTCACAGCACATCTGTTGGTGTTATGAACCACGTGCGCAGAAACCTCTGCTTCCCTTTTCTTCTGCTCACAGTAAGATAGTTAAGCGAGGCATAGCACGAACCTGCCTTGAGAATGCTTTAAATAGGTCTTGCGCCCACAATATCTCTGCGAGCTTCAAAGCTCAAGTTTCCCGCCTTAAGGCTTCAGGTTTCCCCGAGGCGTTTATCGCGTCTGTTGCGGAGACGATCCTGCGGACTAATAAGGCGGAGCAGAAAACGCGACAGAATCTGATCAACACGGATACAGAACGTGAAAGGGTAGCCGTGATTCCATACATACACCAGATATCACATAGGCTCAAAAAAATCGGAAAACGTGTTGGAGTTCGTGTCATGTTCTCAGCACCGTTCAAATTAATCAGCCTCACCAAATGTACCAACCCCCTGAAAACGAAATCATCAACAGATTGCAGAGTTCAACATCGAAACAGGTATGCGGCCTGCTCCCGGGAAGTCGTCTAAAGGACCCCCCTTTCATGTGGTGCTTGTTATGTCGGAACGACCGGAAGGTGCCTGAATGATCGGCTGAGAGAGCACGCGAACAATGTTAAAAACGGGAAAGATGGTTTTCTTGCCCAGCACTGCACTGAGTGCAAGTGTGTTCCCCTCTTCGAGGAAACAGCGACGTTGTACAAACACAGAGATGTGGGCACCCGGGTCATTGTCGAGGCTGCGCAAATGGCACGCGAACAGGTGCCTTGTGTTAGCAAGCCCTCCGTGGCCTTGTCCGAGAAGGAGCGCAGGTTCCTCGAAGGATTCGGTGCGGGCAGGTAACGCGAACAGGTGCCTTGGATCAGCAAGCCCTCCGTGGCTTAGTCCGAGAAGGAACGCAGGTTCCTCGAAGGATTCGGTGCGGGCAGGTAGCTTTACCTTTCTGGTTCGGTTTCTTCTAGATTTTTCTTTGCTGTTTTTCAGTGCCTTTGTATTTGTGTTGTTTGTTTTTGGTTTTCTTACTCATGTTCTGCTCTTGTGCCATGGTCACTGTCTCCTCTATATATTTTCGTCCTCTGCGCAATAAACTCAGTTGGAAGTTTGCGCTCGTGTCTTTCGTGTCCTTCTTGTCTCTGTGTCGTCGTTTTGTTCTCGCGCAATAACTATCGTCATGCCATACCAACTAGCCCAAGCTGCCACACTTCTAAATTGTGGTGGTGTCCTGGAGAATGAGAGCCCGGTTCGCTTATTTCAGATAACATTCGGTGGTAATTCTGACGAATGCATTTATTCCGTTACACGGGCAGAGCAAGCTGCATGATTTATACTGTGTCGAACTGACAAAGTAGTCGGCTTGTATGTAACAAAATGAACTGACTCAGGTGACTCGAAAGCAAAAGAAAAAACTGAGTTAGAATCCACCAAATGCTGCGAATAAGGGAAAATATTTTAAAGGTTTCAGGGCAGTGCCATACAAGTTAAAAAAACAGCATCGATAGTTTAAGTAAAAAGTCACATCACAGCAATGCTTTGGCTGTGAGCTTGTTGCTCACGAGTACTTAGGGAAACATTGAGGCTCTATAGGGAGACTAAAATGAAGAAACGCAGCGATTTCTGTGAAAAAGTTGTCATTTTTGGTAACTCATTCGTCCATTCTGCAACAGTACATCAGACAGAAGGTGATTTTGCCGGTGTAAGAGCTTTTGTTGTTTTGAAAATAGTGAGTTTGCGCTTGTAAGAAACTCTGGTGTTTTCGCGAGTCATCATGCGCATGTTTGAGTGGTGTGGCTGATAAGGTATGCTTTTTTTTCAGGCAACAAATCGAAACAGTTCTTAATAGCGGCCCGTACTGTGTATACTCTCTGTTTATTTGTCATCGTCTGTTTGCTGCCTCGGTGTTCACGTAAATCATATCCCAGGTATCACTATCATCTCTACTACTTGCGAATGATGTCAACAACTACTTTAGGTGGATCGCTTCTAGATTATGCAACAAACACCAAGAATTAGAAAATATTCTATAATGAATATTATTGGCTCTACCAAAAACGCCCGTCAGCCTCCACTGTCGTTCTTGAGGAGAAGAAGGGAGTGAGCGAGAAAAACTAGAGACAATGCTAGTCGGCTATCCAGAGATCTCCGCAACGCTTCCTTGTACGCGGGAAGATTTCAAAAAGAAGATGAAAAACATTAAAAACAAAGTAAAATGATGAAACCGTTTCATGAAGAAGTCACGAAGTTACCGTAATTGTGTCAGTTCTAAGATAACAAAAAATAATAACACTATCGAATGCACAGCCACAATATATCGAACATGTGAACATTCCTGTTACACTTAAAATGCAATAGCGTTTACATAGTAGTAGCAGTAGTAACTGCCGTAAATGTCTTTGATTAATAACAGAGAGTTAAAGAGAGAGGAGCTGGTGAACATTTTTCCACCCTAACATAACCTCCCAAGTATTGAATAAATTATTAAATATACACTAAATAATAAAGTATCTATGTACTTGATTAAGGTTAAAGAAACTAAAAATACAGGCGTATTGTCTGGCGCTGTTCTTTGTTTTAACATTACTACCCAGCTTTCTACAGTCGGTAGTGAATGTATAAAGTAGCAAGAGCTGCATTGTGAGGCCTGCGACTGCTTTCTTTTGTTCTCCCAACCACATAAACATAAAGCGCGAATGATAGCGAAGGCTGCATGCCAGTGTAGCAGCTGCATGCACGCGAAAGCAACCAACCTGTTGGAGGTGGCCTCATGGGTACGAACTTCAAGTAGCAAATGACGCCCACGATGATTGCGGTGACCAGCAAGGCACTCAACCCGCCCAATGATGAGGCCAAAAGCTGAAAAGCATTGTCACAGAAAAGGAAAAAGTAAGATCGATTCCTTTCATTCAGTAGGGCGACAATAAGTCGGAAACTTCCCTTTAGAGCAAGTTTTCTAAGAAAAAATAAACAACCTCCATGAAAGACATCTGATAAAAGTTTGTGCTTTTCAAAAGCACAAAGCTCTTTCCATTGGCTTTCTCAGCTGTCCAACTTCAATGTAGGGCCGTTCGCGAAAATGCAAGTGTATTTCGTAAGAAGTTACAAGTTCCTTAAGAGTAACCTAGCTAAGTGAATCAAAGGCAAGTTTACCATATCTATCTATCTATCTATCTATCTATCATTCTGTCTGTCTGTCTGTCTATCTATCTATCTGTCTATCTATCTATCTATCTACCTATCGACCTATCTATCTATCTATCTATCTGTCTCTCTATCTATATGTCTGTCTGTCTGTCTGTCTGACTGTCTGTCTGTCTGCCTATCTATCTATCTATCTATCTATCTACCTATCGACCTACCTATCTATCTACCTATCGACCTACCTATCTATCTATCTGTCTGTCTGTCTGTCTGTCTGTCTGTCTATCTATCTATCTATCTATTTATCTATCTATCTGTCTATATATCTATCTATCTATCTGTCTATCTATCTATCTATCTGTCTGTTTGTCTGTCTGTCTGTCTGTCTGTCTGCCTGTCTATCTATCTATCTATCTATCTATCTATCTGTCTGTCTGTCTATCTATCTATCTATCTATCTATCTATCTATCTATCTATCTATCTGTCTGTCTGTTGATTTATCTATCTATCTATCTATCTATCTTTTTATCTATCTATCTACCTATCTATCTCTCTATCTATCTACCACAATCGTTATTCGAAGAGCCCTTTTCAAGTTGCTGCTACGCCCGAATAAGTGGCTGGTGCTAACTGAGCCGCCACGTTTCAACCATATTTTATTACATGACTAATGGCAGTCTAAGCATAGTAGAATTGTACTTTGTCCGCCGCGATGGAGCAGGCATTAAGGTGCTCGACTGCTGAATCGAAAGTCACGGTTTCAATCCCGGCCAAGAGGTCGCATTTCGGTGGAGGAGAAATTAATGCTTGAGGCCCGTGTGCTGTGGAATTAGAGATCGCCACATGAAGAACATTTTCGTAGCTATCCACTATGGCACCTGTCATATTCATATCAGGACTTTTGAACGTAAAACCCGGGACAATATTGCATTCGTGTTTTCTCTGTAATGCCTGTGTACATTCAACCACAATATATTACAGACGATGCGAGCACGTGACAAAAAACCTCTTCGCCACATTTCGGTTACGTCAGCGGCGATCGACAGCACCGCAGTACCCGAGACGTGCCATTCCCCTAATGTCTGTCTGTTTCTGGCTGGGAAGTAAGGAAGTAATAAACTTTATTGTTCAAATTGGTATAGCGGAGCAGGTTTCGCTTAGGTGGGATGTCTCCTAATTACAGGAACCCTCTGGCCTTCGCTGCCGCATTGGCTCTCACGGCGAGACGTCGTTGCGGGTCCACGTCCTTCGAGGCGAGCTCGGCCTCCTCCGTTTCGAGAAGCTGTTCGCTCTCTTGAACAGCGTCACAGGTACTCGGTGGGGGTGATAGGTCTCTATGTGTATTAAATAGACACTCGAGAATCATGTGGGCCAACGTGTCAGATACGGCACAAGTCGAGCAAAAATATTCGCGTTATGTTGGGTACACTCGGTGCATTAGTAAACCGCGTATGCTTGTGTTGCTCTGCCAGCCTTCTTAGAATGGGGCTGTCCTCTTCATTGAACAACAAATGTGGTGGTGGATACTTTTTGCGAGCCAGCCTATGGTGTTGCAGTATTGCAGAGTAGGTGATAGATACGGACTCAGCCTTCGCGGACGCACTCCTGGCGTCTAGAAAGCGGGAAGGGGTAGCCCGATAGGCGTGATCGCGAGCGGTGGCATGAGCCACCTAGTTCCCTTCCAGCCCTTCGTGCCCAGGAACCCATGTCACACAGGTGAAAGGCAACGGAGTGCTGCGGTGCTTCAATATCTGGATTGCTTGGGTAGACACACGACCTTTGCTGTAGTTTCACATGGCTGGTTGGGAATCTGTGAGTACCGCAGCTGCATTCAAGCACGTTGTGGTAGCTAGTGAAATTGTCACCTCCTCTGCAGTTTCCGGGCTTGGAGTGCATACTTTAGCAGATTCAAGCTCTACGCCCCGAGAATGAACGACGCTCAGAGCGTAGGTGTGTCTATCAGAATACTATAGGCTGCGTCTGTGTATCTGGCATCTGGATCTTGGCTGTGATTTCGTCTTACAGCATTCACTCGTAGCTACCCTCTTTCCTCGTGATGTGCGGGTTGCACATTACACGGAATTCATGGAATGCTGAAAGATTCGCGGATGTTCGGTGGAATCTGTTCTTTTAGGACGACGTCTGTGTCACCTATAAATGTTTCGCTATAGTTGAGCCGTTGTATGCACTAATGTTCCTACAAATAATTTTTACCTTTCTCTTCTTACCATGATGCACTTTGTGGCATCTGTGTCAACGTGCTTCTGCCACGATAGGACTTTATCAGCACAACTGTTATCAGCCACAATCGCTATCTTAGTATGATACCAAGCCCACGGAATGTCAGTCGAGGCACGCCGTGACAGCATTGATTCTTCTAGGCATACTGCACATAGGCGTTTATAGTTAAACTTGCAAACTAAGAATGTACCATAGAAGTAGAAAGTTCAAATGTCTCTGAATTACAAAAAGATCCGTTTCGGGCCAAGCAGTGCAGTCGACAGGACATGGCGCATCGCTAGGTAGCGCTTACAGACAGTTTGGTTTGGCTTAAGCATATAGAGTTACTCTAGTTTGGCTCTCAGACGCGTGGTCCACCAACTTTTGTGGTTGAGTGTACATACACACAGCCTCGACAAAAAATAAATATTTTACCAAAAAAGTTACACAATTATCGAAGTTCTAAGGTTTTATAGGTTGCTTCATCTGTAGATTTTCTACTTGAGGAAGCCACTCAGGTACATCTTCTTGGGCCTTGTGTACGTGATTGCGAAAATGAATATTTCAATAAAAGATGCGACGCGTAATAATATCAACATGTCATTTGTCATATACTGTGCTAGCTCAGTAACATAACCAGATTGAAGGGTACCCCTTCCTCGTTCGCAGCTTGGAGCAATTTGATGCAAATTCTAGAAAAACGTCCGTCGATCAACATCCCAAAAAAGACCGCATCCAAGCACTCAGGCAAAGCATGTCCAGCTGTGTCCGGCTTCATAAAAATAAAGAAATGGTCTCTCTAAAAAACAAATATTTCCTTTTCCTGCATCCATATGTTTACAGGTAACGTTCCAGTGTGTGATTAACAGAAACGTATTGACAAGAGAAGGGTTGGAATGTGGGCTTATTGGTGAAGCATTTGAAAGAGTTTCATGTAGCGCAAAGTGAAATCCGAAAAGAGGAAAGGTACAGTTGGCCAGGACAGAGCGCTATGTACTTTACATCTGGACTTCTCCAGTTTCTGCATTTCACCTCGCGCTACATGATATTCTTGCAAATGCTATTAGGAGTCGGAATGTTCACAATTCTTTGGGAAAGAACGCTATGTGGTGAATGAAGTGTCCTTGACACCTCATATATTGCCTTGCAGAAGCGTTAAATGACGCAAACGCGTCCAAAAATGCGAATTGAGCTATGAATGAGTGTTATAAAGGCCCACCAATTACAAAGTGCTCAGACATGCATAATCATCAGCAACAGCAGTAAATTCAACAAAGCAAACAGCTGCGTCGGTTAACGTGTTATGCTACGGAAGCATTGTGGGCCTCAGGTATTTCGCAAAAAGAATAATTAAGGCGTACGTGGACTTTTAACAACTGTGCTTGCAATAGGATTTCAATGGTACTTCCGTAGAGACATTGTAACGCGTGCAATCGTTCTTTTTCATATGGAACGATTGAAGCATGCGCAGTGAACGAAAGAAGAAATCACCTTATGTAGTTCATAGAATGACGCGCACGAGACAAGATTACGCTGTGGTGATCCACTCTTGAAGGCGAAGCTTAAGCGTCCACCATTTTTTGTCCTGCCTATGTCGTCTTTCAGTTGCCGAATTAAGCGATAGAGAAAGAGAGAACAAGGTTAAGTGAAAGACAGGGAGGTTAACCAGAAGAACATCTCCAGTTTGTAACACTGCACTTAGAAAGAGAATAAAAAGGTAAGGAGGGGAAAGGAAAGAATGCTTAAAAAAGAAAACACGCACACACAATCACGGGAGTGTCACAACCGTTTCGCGAGTTCCGTTGACCGCAGAAGGTTCAGCAGCACCTTCGTCGTTTTCTGGTTGGAAGGTAGAATATTCCGGCACTCCGAAATTGACTGCTCCGAAAGCGGCCGGTCATCGAGCCGTGCTATCATTGCCGAAAGCTGTTGTTTTTGTGAGCTTGAACTAGGCAGTCATAAAGGACGTGGAAAATGGTTTTCTCACTGTCACAATGTTTACACGCAACATTGTCAGTCATTCCGATTCGGTATGCGAAACTGTTCATGAATGACACTCGAAGCCACAAGCGACATAGTATGGTTGTTTCGAGTTGGGACAGTCTGTATGGAATTTGAAGTTTATGTATCCGATCCAAATAGCATAGATAAACTGGTCATTTTCCACATGGGGTCGCTTATTCCACGTGCGAGCAAGCGAATCTTTGATGGTGCACCAGTTCTTGATAATAGAATAAATTTCTGTACCCCACTTTCACGACCAATCCTGTCAAAATAATTGGCTCGTTCGTTGATGTCAATGGCACAGTGGCGTGGAAGCCACTGTAAAATGATGTCATGCCTTTGTTTTTCAATTGCTGATAAATTTTACTCATCCTAATAAAAATTGGTCTAGTACGCTATGACGCGAAGATGAAGACACACACTGCAGGGCTGACTTCAAGCCAGTAAATATGCCTCATTTTGTTGTAACTCCAGCTGAATCAGAAGAAGTGGACTGCCAAGCGCCGCCAGCTCCACAGCAGTCGATGTAGTCCTATGAGGCCTTCTAAATTATGCGTTTTTTCTTTTGCTGGGAATTTCAACACTTCTGCAGATCTCTTAGCAGTTGTCTATTCACCCGTGTAGAGTTTAGATTGGTCTGCGTATTTCTCGCGTAGCATCAGCAGTCTTTAGAGCTGCGACGAAAGCTCCAACTTCTTACGAATACTTGGCACTGTCAGACAATGTTTAGGCTGATCAAGGACTAAGGAGATGTCAGGATTCTTTCAGCATGTGTGTACTCTGTAGGAAGGCGCTGTCAATAAGCCGAAATCATCTTGCAAAAGGAGTCACAGGGCCGATCTTCTGGAAGAGAGGCCAGGGGGGAAGGACAGTGGTGCAAGCGCGGTGCGTAATGTGTTCTGTAAGTACCTCCAAGTTTATGTGGATGCTGACAGAATGGTCGTTTGCAATTACAATAGTCTCCATTGTTGACGTGCAGCGTGCTAGTCCGAGACAAACTCTGAGTACCTGGCCCTGAACTCTTTCTATTGTGTGTATGTCACTTTCGCAGGTTTTCGTTAGTACCGATAGACTGTACCACAGGTATACCCTAGAAATAGAGTACGGTAGAAATAGAGTACATAGCATAAATACCCTAGAAGTAGAGTACATAGCGTGCACCGGCGTACCCCACCTTTACTCTCCGAGGATCTTGAAAAGGTGTGAGGTGGCTGTCAGGTGCTTCTAAGACCAACCTCAAGGCGGATCCAGCAAAGTCTCTATCGATGATGTCACACACGAATCTGTGCGTTCTGGTGTAGCAAAGTTTTGCCCATTTATGGATACAGCATAAGCTGTGATTGGTTTTCGTATAAATGCGACCAACACAGATTTCTCAGGGTGCATCTCCAAGACTTGTTTTTTTAAGGTATGTCAATATTGAAATTCCAGCTTTTTGGAGCCTCGCACGTACTTGAGGCCGCCCAAACACAGATGTCATCGGCGTAAATGAATATGGCGATCGAACATGGTATACATTCCACAAGACCAATTATTAGAAGGTTGAATAATGCGGCGCATAGGACGCTGCCTTAAGAAATGCCACGACAAATGTAGCGCTGAAGCGTTGGGCCATAGTCAGTCTTCACGAAGAATGATCTTATGCGCAGATAGCAACAAACCCAGCGGTACAGTTTTCCATCAAGACCAACGAATTCAAAGGCGTCTTATGGCCTCATGAGAAACACCGCCGTATGCTCCTTTTACATCCATGAATAGCGCGTCCAATCAACATCAGCTCATTTTCTGATGTTGCGCGTAGGATAGCCAGATCAATGTCACTGTCAATATAACAACGAACACGTCAACAACCAGCCGCAGCATTTGGGTAGACGCTGTAGTGTTCCAGAAACCAGTTTAGTCTGACAAGAATAATTCTCTTCATCAACATCCCTATGCTAGCGAGTGTTAGCGAGTGCTATATGGCGGTATGATGTGAGCTCTCGGGAAAATTTGTCGGGTTTTAAAAGTAGAATTAAATGGCTTGTTTTTAACTCTTGTGGTACTCACCCATCTCACCAAGAGTCGCTGAACACTTCTCACCAAGTTTCGCTGAACAATAGGCAGCAAAGGTCCCTGCGCGTGTCGAATGACCCGCAATCTTCATGCAGAAGTTGTTAGAAACTTCTATACCCCGTCAACCTTGGAAAAGAGCCTGAACTGAGGGCAGCCAGGCGCTTACGAAAGATTCAGCGTCGTTTGGACAAATTACATCCCCAATGCTGGGCGAAGTTCTGCGGGCCCCTAGGCCCACGAAAACCTCAATTTAATGTAGGCACACCATACATGGCTTCCAAACACTTTCCATACTGCGCTTTGGATTCCTAAATTAGTGAACTTCTTAGATTGTCTAACCGGTATATTTAGGTACTGACAATACTAAAGGTTTGCCGTCAACCTCATCTCATGTGCGCTCTATAGAGGTGCGAAGCTCGTACAAGAACCAGCTGATCACTGTTATTATTCAGTATTGCTCTACACCAGCTATGCACTTCCTTCAACTACCCTTGGAAACGGAATGATGCCACTAAATATCGCTCTTATTCATTGCGACCAACACTTACATTGTAACAATGTCTTTTGGTCGTAACTTTGACGAAAGTAGCCGTGTGTGTGTTCTAGACTAAATTGTTTATTTATGCGAACTTGTGCTCAGGTAACGAAAAGCCATACTACAAGCAACAGACGCTGCGAACTGATAGCGGTGAACAGAGCGTTGGTGGTCAATATTGTGATGTGTGATTAGGAGAGTAGGCATTAATGCATGGAGCATCGAACGTTCGGGTCTCATCGCAGGTGGCCATGGAGGCTAGTTACAGAATAAACTCAAGCGTTCGTGTTAGCATACTCAATTCTATCAGAAGATCCTAAAATAACCTAGTAGGTTCCTATGCATACGCGACCCGTTTTTGAAAGGCTGGGGCCCCATCTGTTGGTTGGTTGCAGGAAAACGAAAAAAAGAAGTGTACCGGAGAAACGCCCTTCGGCAATATCAGACGGCAAAAATGTGGGGAAGGAAAGCTGCTCTTTAAACATATGCAGAGACAAATGAAATGCCCAAGTGGTTGATAAAATACCCTGTTTTGGCGCATCCACGAGATCCATGAAATCCTCTTTGTGAGATTTTTGACGGCCGAGCAACTCCTCTCACCCTGGGGATCCTCACCACTGGCGTTGACTGGCGCCTCCGGCATTTCTTGTTCCATAGGCTACATAAAATAAAAAAAGTAAATCACGTGAGTAGAGGATGCTACAGTTTGAATACACGCACTTGACACTCGATGTTTTCTTTTTTTATGCAGGAACAGATACAATAACAAAAATTTCATAGAAAAATTAACCCATGTTCTTTGTTTCCACGCGACAGCATATAGCTGAGTATAGACAGAAGGAAGACAGCGCTTAAACTATAACAGGGGCTAAATTTTATTTGTCACTGACAGGAAACTCAGTTTTTATTGAGCGAAAACGTGTTGAATCAGTCGTGTTAAATTAGGAACCAATTCATTACAAGAAAAGTTGGGTAGTACCCACGTACAGTGGGAATCCGTGATATCACGCATGAATGAGAAAGGTTGAACTGTCACATTAAAATGAGCAAGAGTAACGAGATGGACGTAAATTATGCCATACATGACGTCCATGTCAACATTATTATGCTTGCACCTGGCATTTGCGTTCGTCGTACCAAATTTTGTATATATGAAGCTTGCGAAACTGCTGCAAGCACACATTGAGCGTTGTATGTAGTCATGTTTGACATGACACGCATTTCACTATTACCATGTTTGAATGTGTCAATTACCTTTGTCGTTCGGGTCACGTAGTACCAAATCTCGTATATGTGAAGCTAGCGAAACGGCGTGGAGCGCATCATGAGCATGGCATATTTTCATGTTTTACATGACACGCATATCATGAGTATCATATTACAGCGAAAGATGTTAGGAGACCACAACTCGGGTCCCGTGCAGTTGCATGCTGTCCGCCGCCGCCGCCGCCGGAGTCCGTAACCACATCGCACGAAACCCTGCACCAATGACACAGTGGGGTTAGAACCCTGGTCTGCTCGGAGCCAGTACAATATTCTACCACTGAGTTACGCCGGTGCTTGTAAGTTGTTGTCATGCTCGCCTTAGGCAGGCGTGACCAAGCACCAATGGCAGAGTGGGGCTCGAACCCACGTCTGCTGGATTCCAGCCTAGTAGTCCACCACTGAGCTACTCTGGTGCTTGTGACTTGTCAAACTTGCCTTAGGCAGGCTTGATGTCGGCAAAGCATTGGCATTATTACGACTTTTAAAGTGTTTTACAAAGGCCTAAGAACAAGCAGTCATCGCACAATGCGATTAGCGTAACGATTGGGCAGTCCAATGTTCCAACTCATTACAAAAGCTTATTCTTGTTTCCCTATTAACTGTGGCGCATACCCACTTCAGCCATAATTTCTCATCGTCGTCAGCCACTGTATGGACAATTGACAAAAAATCTTAGCAAGCGTTTAGCGGATACCACGCTTCTCAGAAAAAGTATGAAAAATTGCATAGCGAATTCCGGCCTCGATCACCAGCTGTGCGGTGCCAGGACGTTGACGGTGCGAAGGCGGTGACTAATCGACGTGGAACTCCGTTTTGGTGGCTTTGGTTGTTAAATATCGGGTATCTTGATACATTTTGAGTCTATTTATATCTGTTATCTTGTGTTAGTTTACTTTCAGGGATCATCAAGGGATCACAGCAATGTCCAGGAATTCTCCTGGGCAAGGCAGTTCGGCATGGACAGCCTCTCTTCGATCAGATGCGATTCTCCTCGATCTCCTTCTACACAACGGCGTTAGCTGCATTCCAGTTGCACTGTTTCTCTTCGCTAATGAATCAATCCGGTTGAGAAACTCTAAGGCGATTCAGGAGCAGCTTCGGATGATAACCACTGAGTACGAAAGCATCACAGAGGTATGACAGTTTGGCCGCGGAGGTATCATGTGTCGATCACTAGACAAATATTTTGTAGCGGATCTTCTGAAATGCTTATCATTTGCCTCTATCCCGGTGAGTGCATATATCCCAACCCATCTTGCATGCATGAAAGGCGTTGTGCGTGGAGTTGACTCACAACTAAGCCCATCTGAAAAGCTTGAGAAACTCTCCTTGGCCGGGGTAATAGCTATCTACCGAGGCAATCGAGTAGTAGACAAGGTGAAGGTAACCACCGAGTCAGTCATCGCAACTTTCACCGGAACATCGTGCCCATCTGAGATAAAAGCTTGGCCACTAATCTTCAGGGTGGAACCATTAGCATCGCGTCGTCTGCAATGTAAAAATTGTTAGTGTTTTGGGTAAATCTGATTACGGTGTTGCATTTGTGGGGAGGATCACTCACATACCTATTGCAAGGTTCAAGCTGTGAAGTGCTGCCTCTGTGAGGGTGCTCACAAAGCAGATTATTCCAGTTGTTCTGCTCGCTTTAAAGAGAAGCAACTGTCGGAAATAATGGACAGGTGGCGATGCTCTAGGAGAGAAGCAATGACAGTTATCAAGGAAAAGACACATGGGTATGCTGAGATTGCCAATCGACAAGACGCAATGGCAGATGCTGGCTTTGTCCAAACATTTGAGGCCGCAGTAGAGAAGGCAGTATCAAAAGCAATGAACAGGTTATTTACCAGCCTTTCAGAATGTTTGTACGAGATAATGAACGCTCAGTTAACTCATCTGATGAACAACTCAGCAGCTTCTCCTCAGACAAGTTCCACGTTGACATATCCGCAATAGGCAGGATGCAGCACGAGAGACAATAGGGTGCTCCCAGAAGACACTCAAGTGGCTAATAAGCCTACACAGAGAGAAGGTTTACTCCCTAATATAAATCTGAATATCAACACTGATGTCAAAATCGATTTGCGTGCCCAGAAACGTAGCCGATATCCCTTAAACCCTTCTTCCGTGTCATCACAGACAAAATCAAAAAAGGCTGCGTCTAGCAAGGTCGTAAAGGCAAGCATACTAGAGAAGGTTGTTCCGCCTGTTGGTATATCCCACTATTGAGGCATTAAAAACCTTACTGCAGAAATTTCGTTCTATTTACACAGCTTCCACAGATTTATCTTGTCTCAATGTTGGAAAAAAACCATATATAACATTGCTACAAGAATCTTCTTTCTAGATCAGTATATTCATTAAAACATTATAGATCATTTCGTTTAGATCGATTGTCAAAAGGGGGTGGGTTACTTACTTTAGTCTGTAGCAGATTTTGCCACAAAGCAAAAATAACGCTCCAACTTCTGTCCCCGGAGTACGAAATTTTCGTAATTCCTTTGAGTCTTTCTGCATGTAGAACACTTCACATAGCAAATATATAGTAACCGTCAGGGGTTAATGGCAGAAGCCCCTTGGATAGTGTAATTTCTAAACGCTGTAATAGTGTCCTATTGGCCGGACACTTCATCACTTATCACATAACTTGGGGCACAAGGACAAACTCGTGTGGTATTCGGCTATGGAACTGTTATCAGGGTAGTAGTCTCACTTGTCATAAGTCAGGTATCCCCATTTTTATCAGAGGGATGTCATCCTCATCTTTAGACTTAAGTTTTTCGAGATCAGGCCTTGGCATCTCATTTTGGTCGACTGTTAACACTGCGACTAATAGCGATCACATTTCAGTTACATTTGACATTGTATGCTCACTAATATCTGTTCTTATTAGAAGACTCACGTGCATAAATTACAGTATTTTGAAAAGGAGCTGGCGAGTTTTCATGGAGTATCTGTTTGAAGCAACGGTAAAGCAAGAAGCATTGAGCATATGTTCAGTTATACAGCAGTCGCGTAGCAAAGCGGGTAGCAAAGCGGAATTGGAGGTTCAATCAGTTGAACCAAAACCTGTGCCGCGATGGTGGAATGATAACTGTACTCGGGAATTCAGGCGTAGAAAACCTGCCTGGAAGAAGCTATTACACAATCAGTGTCAAAAAAACTGGTCAGATTACAAATTCATTGCAGGTTCCTTAAACCGTTCGGTGGCTAAAGCAAAGGCAGAGTATGATGAAAAGCATTTTGAATTTCTTTCGAAATAAAATAACAAAAGAGCTCCATTCGGATATCTGAGACATAAGAAACTGATTTCTCAAGCAGTTAATCCGGAATCTATAGTCTTATCGCCTCAGAACTTCAATCAATCATTGAAAAGCATACCTCACTGTTCGAAAAAGCGATTTTCGACTAATGTTCATCCCCCTTCATGAATCTCCCGATCAAGTGCCAGTTTCACCGCAATATCAATAGAGGAAGTCCCAGAGGTTATGAGAAAACTTTCGATGGCGGCTGCAGGCCTAGATGAATTCACCTCAGCAATGGAAAAAATTTATTCAATGCGTCATGGCAGGATACCTAATGTAATAAATTATTCGATAAGAGAAGCTTGGATTCCATCTGAATGGAAAATCGCGCATATCATACGTGTTCTAAAACAACCAGGTGAAGGTTACGTTTTAATAAATATCAGGTCAAATGCACTAACGTCCAATTTCTTTAATGTAATCGAGAGAGTAGTGCATGTTCGCATAATGAAATTTGTCGATAGAGAACGGGTTCTTCACCCATGTCAAATTAGATTCAGACAGGGATGTTCCATATGGCAAGCGCATATAAACCTAGAGAGTCGCGTACATCTGGCACGGCGTCAAGGGCAGTACGCAGCTCTAGTTGCCCTGGAGATAAGAAAGGCGTATGATAGCGTCGAGCGTAGTGTACTTATCAGTCGTCTGAGAGAAATAAATTTGTCAGATTACTTAGAAGCGTGGATAACGAAATTTTTAGGAAGTAGAACAGTTTACTGTTGGTAAGATGGTGTTTTGTCAAGTACTTATAAACAGGAAAAAGGAGTATCGCCGGGCGCTCTTCTGTCTCCGGTACTATTCAATATTTTAATAAGCTCGATGCCATGCAATGAGAATGTTGAGATGTATGCATATGCTGATGATATCGCGTTCTTTGCATCAGCTCATGACATTCACGCTCTCTAGCGACACCTCCAAATGTACTTATCTGAAATAGAGCACTGGCTTGACATTAGTCATCTGTCTCTAAACGTGAACAAGTCTGCAATATTAGTATTTCCGATAAGAGGCACAGTACACATATCTCCCAGGGTGGGTGTGAGCCACAAGTTTAGGATCTACATCTATATCTGCCTACTACCCAAAAGTTTAATATTAATGCCCTAGTGTGTACCAAGCAAGTGTGCTTGCAGTAGTTACCCAATAAATGTTTGAAAAGGCTCTGAAAGGCCGCTCTTCTGCCTTTCGCTGTTACTGTGCTGCACCTACCGCGCAGGCCTCGCATCTTTTTTTTTTCGACGTGTCATATACCTTCGTCGTCCATTCGCGTCACGTAATACTAAATTTGGTATTTGTGCAACTAGAGAAAAAACCGCGAGTGCTCTATGAGCATAGCATGTAGTCATGTTTTATATGACACGCGTGTCATGATTATCATCTTTGGACGCGTCATGTACCTTTTTCGTCTGTTCGCATTAAGTAATACTAAATTTGGTATATGTCAAGGTAGCTAAACGGCCGCGAGCGCATCATGAGCTTGACTTGAAGTGATGTTCTTACATGAGACGCATGTTATGATTCCCAAGTGAGGGCCTGCCACTTATGTTCGCTATGCAGTCATGCTGTACCATAGATTGATAGATATATAGATGGATAGATAGATAGATAGATGATAAATAGATATATGATAAATAGATAGATAGATAGATAGATAAATAAATAAATAAATAGATAGATAGATAAATAGATACATAGATAGATAGATAGATAGATAGATAGATAGATAGATAGATAGATAGATAGATAGATAGATAGATAGATAGATAGATAGATAGATAGATAGATAGATAGATAGATAGATAGACAGATAGATAGATAGATAATAGATAGATAGATAGATAGATAGATAGATAGATAGATAGATAGATAGATAGATAGATAGATAGATAGATAGATAGATAGATAGATAGATGTAAAATGGTTTGCAAGAAATTGTACACGCCGATCACGCTACTCAATTCAATCCACTCACTTATCAGTACTTCAGTCAGCCTTATATCGGCTTACGTTTGAACTCAAGTATATACACAAATATCAATGGACCTCTTCAATATTTATTCAATTGAGGTGTGAGTAAGTCGGTGTGAGGGTATTTCCGACACTGCTCTCAAACTCCTTCACGGGAAGTTTTTGATATCTCGTGTAAGTTGCATATTTTGTTAAAACACCCTTACTGGATTGGAACCGCTCATAACTCGCATACTTGAAAGGGGGGGGGGGGGGGTATACTCCGGAGTTTCGAATTGAGAAAAATGGAAAAAAATTTACAGATACTATGAAAATATGGACTGCCTCCTTGAGCAAAGCTCTGCATTGCTAGATTCCGCTTCGGTTCTGCGCAGCGCGCCGATGCAGTTCCGTTGCTCCGGAGTATGACGGTGAAAGCCGCCTTCATTTTTCTGCGCTGCCGCTTGCCCTTTTTGACTGGAATTTGACAAGGGCCAGGAAAACCGCCATCGCCTGAATGGAAGCATGCAATATAAAAAAGGGCCTTACGAGCTTTCCACTGGAGCAGGGAGCATGCGCTGCCGCATCGGCGAAGGGTGAACTGGGAAAGGGTGAACGGATATCTGTGCCTGAATTTCTTATGATGTGAATATCGTCCTTGCGACGTTATGAACAGTTGTGAATACAATGCGCCCTTACTAGCACGCACATAGTCAGTACTGAAAAATAAGGTGCAAGGAAAGAGCCTCGGCATGTAGTAAAATGCGACCGGGCGCGAAAGTGACGGCAAGTCGTCGCTATAGCCGAAAAATTTTGTCCGATAGAGTTGTAGCGTCCGGTTCTTCGGACACGATGGATGAATGTCAAGTGCTGCACTCAAATGAGTGTAACGTTCGCAACGTATATATATATATATATATATATATATATATATATATATATATATATATATATATATATATATATATATATATATATATATATATATATATATATATATGTGTGTGTGTGTGACTTAAGAAGGCAGGGATGGTTAGGAGAAGTAGATGAGGAAGAAGTGACGCTAGAATAAACATGGCGTATGAGCCAGGCCAAGTCTCCCAATCATATATATACAAACACACACACACACACTTATATATATATAAATATATATATATATATATGTATATATATAAATATGCTTCATATAATCATATAAATATATATATATCTATGTGTTATAAATATATATATATATATATATATATATATATATATATATATATATATATATATGTGTGTGTGTGTGTGTGTGTGACGCTACGATGATTGGGAAACGTGGCCTGGCTCATACGCCATGTTTATTCTACCGTCACTTCTTCCTCATCTACTTTTCCTAACCATCCCTGCCTTCTTACGTCACAGGATTCCTCCTCTCCCCGAAAGATGGCACCGGTTACAAACTACAACAAAATGAAAAAACAATAGCCAAGTTCACAGTTTCACGTCCTGACGGAGTTTCACAATCTCAATGAATCTTAATGGCTGAGGGAGCAGTCCGGTAATATATATATATATATATATATATATATATATATATATCACATTATCAAGGTCTTTTATTTGCACTCTGCACACAATGCTGGAGCTTCCGCTACGTGGCGAAGGAGTGTGGCTGCACTTCACATGGGCTCCTGCTTTTCATGCTAGTTTTTGTGAATCAACGCTGTGCTAGCTCTGGGTTTTCGCACTGACCAATTCACCACGTTGCAAAAAAAGACTGACACCTCCCACTAAGTGGTGAATGATTATCTACACCGAACTCTTAACATCTCGGCGCCTTGCCGCTAACCTTTACGCCGTGATCGACGCGCGAGCACGTGTCGCACTTGTGGCTCGCGTTGCATGCACACCCGCCGAACGCGCGGGTGCGGGAAGGAGCTTCGCGTTCCTTTCTCGACCAGAAAAACTGATTAGAGGGAGACGCCCCTTGCTACCAGCCACGTAGGCTTTCAAAGCGTGTTGATGGCTACTACACGACCACGGGAAGAACCAACACCAATGCAAACCGAAGTGAACGCTAAGACGCCCACGGAGAAATCAGCATGGATATATGATGTCAACAGTGGCAAAACAACAGGAAAGGAGCATATAGAATGGCTGCAAGTCGGACGCAAAAAAAAATAAGCGCCGAACTGGATTCAAGCATTCAACGAGAAGCCCGAAAAAGAGCCCGTTCCCACGCAAAAAGCTTCGAAGCAAAGCAACATGAAGATTCCCCTTTCTCCTACAGACGACTTTAAAATCGTCTACACGCCACAAGCAGGACTCGGCTTATCGAAATTAGTCGAACATCAATTACGCACGCTCTCGAACGATCGAGCGGTCTCACACAACAACATTTCTACGACAACATTCGAATTCAAGTACAGAGCATTGAAAACATTATAATTGCTAGTACCGCCGACATAGAACGCGCAACCAACTTGAGAAGCATTGCTACCATCCAGTTAGGCGGCATTTTCTTCAGTGAACTCCCACGTGAGACATCCCGACGATGTATGCAGAGATGTCTTCTACGGGCTTCTCCCAGGAACCAGCAGTGCTGAAATTGTAGCTGGCCTCAGAGTTGACTCACGATACACGGTCCGCGTGCTCGATTGCTCGGTCAGTCTTCCACCGCCGTCATCACTTGCGATGTCCCACACGTCCCGTATTACATCACCTACCAAAGTGGATACTACCGCTGCAAACCCTATTGAAAGTCTATGCAGTTCTATCGCAGTTGCGGTGGCATTGGGCACCGACAAGACATCTGTCCCAGACCCAGAGGAGATTTCTGTTACAAGTGCGGACAAGACGCAGTCACCACAGATCACGAATGTATTACCAAGTGCAAAATATGCGAACAGCCCCATGAAACCTCCGGCAAAGAATGCAAAAAGAAGCTACGACCAAACCCACCACCTTACCAAGTTATAAAACGAACACTCGAGAAGGCAAAATCCCGAGAGAATAGTTGTAGTTTCCGTGAAGATAAGACTTCACCGAGCTTGGCAAACCATCTCCCAGCCTTCGTGGCTTATTGCGCGCCAAGCGCAGCCGAAGTAAGTCTAGGTCTATTCTGTGATCGCGCTCCAGGTGTCGCACAAGATCCCGCTCACTCTTTGCCCAACGCCTCAGCCATACTGATGCAATTCGCGTAGATTCGACTTCACAGAACAACAGGAACACTCCAGACTGCTCATCTACTGAATCCACTGCATTCAATAATTTGGAAAAAATGGTTTTGAATCACCAAAATGCTCTGCAAAGCCAGCGTGACCAGCTCCAAAAACAAGGTGCAGTTGTCGATAAGCTCGTAAAACTATGCCAAGAACAAGACAAAATCACAGAAAAGCAGAATGCAAGCATAGAGAGGCTCACTCGACTATTCGAAGAACAGCACCAAGCTAAACAACTAGCCACGGTACTCACCACACCAGATATTGAAGCTGTCGTGGAGGCCAAAGTGCTCTTTATTATAGAAACAAAAGTCGCCGCCCTTGTCGACTCGCAGCTCACGGCGACAGTAGAGCCACAACGCACATCAACAGTCGAGTCGACGCTCGAAGCACTCGTCCTGGCGAAGTTGGAGCCCATCTCCGCTCAATTGGCGACACGTTCACGACGTTTAGCCGTAGGAAGGACACTCACACAGTCCGAATCAACGATCTCAAGTCGCAGCTAACCAACTTCGTGGTTCATGTAAAAAATAACTGCATCAGTCACGCGGAACTTGCAGACTGCCATGGCAGAAAAAACCACGCCCAAAAAGAGAAAAGGTTTGTCCCTCCTTCTCTCCCGATGGCGAGCAGGTAAACGTACCAGATATTCACGAAGATGGCAGGCTCTAAAAATACGATTTCTACTCCGCAACGAACTTTTCGCATTTGGCAGTGGAACTGTCTATCATACAGACCCATGCTGGCTAACCTACAAGAATTTATAAAAGTAAATCAACCCGACCTCATCGCTCTACAACAGAACAATACGAAAAAAGTGCGGCTCGCAGAATACAACACCGTTGCTCTGACACCAAGAACCGCCATTCTTTATAACGAAACTGTTGCGGCCCAAGTACACAAGATAAAAGACACTACAGTTGAACACTCCATCGTGGAAGTCATACCGGCACGGAAATCGCAACAAAGCCTTAATGTCACTAACGTGTACAGCCCTCCGCGAGATCAGCTCAGCGACTGTGATTACTTCGTCCGCGAACTTAGAAAACGCACAAAAGGTCACCAGTTAGTGGTCGTAGGGGACTTCAATGCGCCCCACACTGCTTGGGGCTATGCCTTCACCACCAAGAAAGGTGCGAGAGTCCACGAATCTGCTCAGCCGCACAGCCCCGCATTCTTGAATGATCCGTTCCAGCCCACGAGAGTGGGAAACAGCGTCTCGAGAGATGTCATGCCTGACCTCACCTTTACACGAGATGTCAAGGAGGTGGGATGAACCTGTCTCCCCGATGCGCTTGGCAGCGATCACCACATAATTCAACTCGAAATAAAATATAACCAATGACCTACAAAAACAGGCACAGCAAGACTGACAGGTTGGAACGCCTTCAAAAACGAACTCGATGGTGACAACGCAATAGCGGACATAGACGCCTGGCTCACCAAGATTCTGCATACCGCCAAACGGTGCACCAAAGTAATGCTGCTTAACGGAGACAATCCCGCAGTAGATTCCCACTTACTCCACCTCTGGGAGGCCAGACGAATCTTACTGAAGACATGGAAGAAGCTAAAATTTAACAAGAAACTCAGGAAAAGAATTTCCTTATTGACAGAAGAGGCGCAACAGTAAGCCGAACACCTAGCACGACACAACTGGCGCGACTTCTGCGATAAGCTCCAGGGTACGCTCAGCACCAAGAAGACGTGGCACCTGCTGCGGACTCTCCTCCGTGGCCAGTCCACCAAGATGCAGAAGCGGCAACGAGTACGTCAGCTAACACACAATTACGATGGCTCTGAGGAAGACCTGCTCCACGAACTATGCAACAAGCTGCGTGGTCCTGTCCAATCAGCGGCAATGCCACCACCACACAAAGAATGCGAAGGCATACCCCACTCCGACCTTGACAGGCCCTTCCCATCAGCAGAGCTTCAAGCAGGTCTTTCAAAGCTTACAAGAAACACGAGTAAAGGCAAAGACAGGATAGTCAACAAGCACCCCTAGAGCTACCAAATCATGCTTTGACTGCTCTCCTACAGTACTACAATGACTGCTGGGACAATGGAGAGCTTCCAACCGCGTGGAAGCATTCTGAGGTCATCATGATATCTAAGCCCAACAAGTTCATAGCTGTTGACAACCTTAGATCCATTTCTCTTACTTCGTGCGTTAGCAAGCTGTTTGAGCATATGAACCATGACTCCATGACTGGCTCACGTTGCACCTTGAGGACAACGGGTACTTCCCAGACACCATGTGCCGCTTCCGCCAGCTGCTTTCTGCGCAGTGCATCCTCTTACTCCTCAAGGAAGATCTAGTTGATCACTTGAGCAAAAATAGCAAGTCGTCCCTTGTTGCCATTGTTGTGAAAAGCGCCTTCGACAATGTTAGCCACAAAGCAATCCTTCAAAATCTCGAAGGTAATGACGACGGTCCCAAAATTTATGGCTATGTTCGAAGCTTCCTCACCTGTCGTACGGCCAGGGCTTCTCCCCCGGCTTCTCGAAAAAATACAGAGCCTATGGCACGCCATCTACGCGGACAATATTACAATTTGGACTCGAGGCAAGAGCACTGGAGAGCAAGAAAGCTGTCTTCAGGAAGCGGTTAATGTCATAGCGAACTGCCTCGAAAGCTGCGACCTCCATTGTGCACCTGAAAAATTGGAATTACTGGTACTCAAGGCCCGCACGCGAAGGAGACCTCCAACCTGCGAAGCACCAGACCCATGCATCATCCTTCACGGGGTCCAAATACCGAATGTCACCTCGCTTCGCGTGCTCGGCTTGCACATGCACCACGACGCATCAGGGGCCTCCACGCTTTCTTGACTTCAACTCATAGTCTTCCAGCTCACGCACCTCGTAAAGAAAGTCACAAACGGACGCAGTGGCCTAAAACGAAAACGATACCTTGAGAGTTGTGGGGGCTTTTCTAACCAGCCGAATCATCTATGAAACCCCGTACCTCACCTTCAAGACATCTGAAGTCGACAAGCTGAATGTGCTCATCCGCAAAGCTACCAAACTCGCTATAGGGCTACCTCCAATGGCGTCGACCACCACACTCCTAAGAATGGGTATACACAATACCTGGCAAGAGCTGGCAGAAGCCCAACACACCAGCCAACTCGAGACACTTAAGCTTACGTCGACGGGCAAACCGGTTCTTGAGCGCTTGGGCTACAGCGAGAGCTACATCTGCGAGGCAGACCATAAAGAGAAGATGCCGCCGTACAAGCGAGTATCATTCAGCATCGCCCAAGTACCGCGTAACATGCATCCCGAGTACCATCGGGAAAGACGAATCGCTCGAGCCGACACCATTCGCAAAATACACCAGCACGATCCAGACGCTCGCTACGTCGACGCGGCAAAATACCCTGGCAAAAATGCCTACGCTTTAACTATGGTCGACGCGGAAGAACAAGAGCTGGCATCCGCCACCGTTTGGGTGTGGAGCTCTTAGTCTGTCGAGGAAGCAGCGATCGCCCTTGCCACTACGACTGGCAAGGACGTGGTCGTAGTTATCACAGATTCGCAATCCGATGTCCGCAATTACACGCGAGGCCGAATTTCCGCTGAAGCTCTCCAAATTCTGAGAAAGAGCCGAATTCCGCTTCCTTACACCTGCGTGGTATGGGTGCTGGGGCACGAGGGGCTCGAAGGAAATGAAGCGGCTCACGCCGCGGCTCGCGGTCACGTCAACCGGGCCTTCCGGAACACCTCGCTTGACTCGCGGTTAGCCAGCGCTGCAAAAGTGGAGACCATACCACTCACACACAACGCCATCCTACAGCACAATCGTCTACCTCGCAGGGTGTACCCGCCACCTCACCCCAAGCTGACTAAAGAAGAGGCCACAGCATTTCGGAGACTTCAAGCTAACACCTATACACACGGCATCCTACTGCATAGAATCTACCCAACGCCATACGCCTACAACTGCCTGATATTCGACGTGCCAGACACACTGGCCCACCTACTACTCGAGTGCCCGTGGCGCCACGAAGATGCCAATACCAAGCTGGATTGACTGCGCGTATCGAGCCCTTAGCCGAGGCGTGGGAGGCTAAGATTGCCGCACGTGGCCTAGACGTCCAACGAGGACTTGTTGACAGGGCCCGGGAGGCGATTGTGGCCAGAGGATTCCTGGAATAAGGAACACTCCCACCTAGGGTAACCCCGAGCTCACAAATTTAGTAACACTGTATCAAACAATGCCCAATTGACTTCAGGAAGGCACCAGTTTTTTGGGGGTGAGGGGGGTGGCGGAAGCAGAGAGCTGCATCGCAACATTTCATTTGCTCAAAGAATCTTGACACAATGACACTTTGCTTGTTTTCTTTGTTTATGTATATATTTATTTGCATGAGTAAATGCCAATGGAATAAAGGGTACAAACCCACACATATAATTATCTGCCTAAGCAAATAATGAAAGACTCAGATATAAGCAGTAGAGAAAACAATGTCGTTTAAAGGATACCATGATATCCAAAGATAGTGCTCACTATGATAAATAAATATAAAACTCTCTACACCTCCGCACCGCCTGTGGTTCCATAACAACGAATGCGATTGATGCGATCCAAAAGCATTTAACAGCTAATTACACTCTTCCATGGCCGTGATCACGTGAGGCACAATGTGAAGCTCGAGAAATAAACACTATAGTAGACCAAGCGAAACGTGTATCTAACCTCATTAAGAAGCACGAACATGTAACCATGCAATATTTGCGGAAGGCTTCAGTGCAGCGTCCGGTTCAACCCACTGCTTAACACCGTGGCCACACGTTTCAGCTTTCGCAGGTTAAACATTTATAATGCTTCGGCGGCGATTTTTTTTGCTTTTGTCGCTTGCTGAAGTTCATACTGTGGAAAATTGGGCGACATGGTCGCTCAACTATGGTGGGAATGATGGTAACTACACAGTTAAGATTGCATTGCGTTAGTCAGCGAACTGCCTACGGGTGTTCTCAGTTTCAATTTGGTTCTGCGCGCTGCAGCTTCCCCCGGGCTGCAGTTCACACAATTGCGTATATGTATGCATCGGGGAGTGGCACAGGGAACGGTCTCATCTTGAAAGCCGCGGAAACATGCTAGCTTTCCTGGTTTAGGCAGTGTTGCATATTTACGAATGGTATTTGGTTGTTTTCGCCGAGTGTCGTTTACGTACCAATCCCAATTGATATAGAATCTGAAATTTGCTAAGGGAACTACATAGATTTCACTTTATTAACTTTATAATTACGTCTTTCCTATAGAAGCACTGAACATGGCTGCAAAACGACGACAAAGGTACGTGAACACCCCTCAATGATCCCCAGAACCTCCCGGCGTTAAAAAGATCAATATATATAGTGCTTCATTATTTTCTAGTGCCAAATCCCGAGAAGAATTCTTAGCAGTGTATATTACCCCAGTTCGGTTATATTTGTCCAGGTTCTGGGTCAATATCGTGGTCACACAGAGTTCCTGCAATCAGCTTTATATTTGGAAGAATTAAACAAGTCTTTCGTTGAAAATAAGTTCATGTCACTTTGTTTTATTCTCGGTGAATGAGCACCGCAAATGCCAAAAACAAAATCCACCCGAATAAAATACAAAGCTTGTACTTTCCATCAATTCCATTGTGGTTAGAGAGTGTGGTGTCTACCCTGTTGGTACATAGCTTAGAATGACGTGATTATTATGTTCGCCCCAATCACATACCTTCGTCATCCACTGAAGTCACGTAATACCAAATTTGGCATATGTGAAGCTAGTGAAACTGCTGCGAGCGCATCATAAATGTGGCATATTGTCATTTTGTTACACGACACGCATGTCGTGATTATCATGTTTGGATGTGTCATTTACCTATGGTGTCCGCTCACGTCACCTGATACCGAGTTTGGTACATGTGAAGCTAGCGAAACGGCCGTGAGCGCATCATGAGCATAGCATGTAGTCATGTTGTTAGATGACACGCATCTCTTGTCTGTCATGTTTGCACCAGTATCATGCCTTCATCATCCATTCACGCCCCGTAAAACCAAACTTGGTATAAGTGAAGCTAGCGAAATGGCCGCGAGCACATCATGAGCGTGGCGTGTAGTCATGTTGTCACATGGCACGCATCTCATGACTATCATGTTTGCACCAGTCACATACCTTTATCATCAATTCCCGTACCGTAATACCAAATTCAGTACATGTGACGCTAGCTAGACGGCCAAGAGCGCATCATGAGCTTGGCATGTAGTCATGTTGTTACATGACACGCATATTATGATTTTTATGTAAGGATCTGTCGCTTGTGTTCGCCATGCGATAATGTTATACCATACCAGTTTTCCAACGTGCCATGTGAACGAAACTACTGCAAGAGCTGCAGAACCATGAAATGTAAATCCTGACATTCATGACATCCATTTCATGCTTTTCATGTTATGACTAGTCAAATGTATTCCTTATGCAGTCACGTTATACCATACCAAGTTTGGTATCGATAACATAATCGAAACGGCCAGGAGAGCTAATAGTCGTAGGAGGCTAAATAGATAGATAGATAGATAGATAGATAGATAAATAGATAGATAGATAGATAGATAGATAGATGGATAGATAGATAGATAGATGGATGCATAGATAGATAGATAGATAGATAGATAGATAGATAGATAGATAGATAGATAGATAGATAGATAGATAGATAGATAGATAGATAGATAGATAGATAGATAGATAGATATTAAGATAGATAGATAGATAGATAGATAGATAGATAGATAGATAGATAGATAGATAGATAGATAGATAGATAGATAGATAGATAGATAGATAGATAGATAGATAGATAGATAGATAGATACATAGATAGATAGATAGATAGATAGATAGATAGATACTCTGAAAGTCGCCGAAGTTCGCTAAAAGATGCTTCGTATTCAAATAAAGAAAGACTCCCACAAAGCTGAAAGCATTTCTTACCAGCACAGATTACCGGAGGTATGTCCGGTACACAAAGTGGAATATTGGGCCAGTTGGTGAATATGATCTAAGAGTACTACGCGGTAGAAAACACGGACGGGAAAAAGACAAGCGCAGAATATGAACTCAAGGTTTATTCATCCCACATTATATATATATATATATATATATATATATATATATATATATATATAATTCCAGCAACTGAACCGACGCCGGCATTGTCTTTTGTCGCTGATGTTGTCCGGGATGAGGTCCGCCATGCTCTCTCTTCATCCGGCTATAATGGTGTGCGACGACATTTTACTTATGCTGATGCAGTCCGACGCCCCGTCGTCGCTCCTTCAGCACAGCAGACCCCAATGACTGGACCACCACCAACCCTGCAAACACAGCCACAGTCAGCACCGACCACTATCGCAACCTCACCGATTCCTCCGACAAGACGAATGCCGTATAACCAACATGCCCCACAACGTCGCCCCACAACGTGGCCCAATAGTGAGTCTCCACTTACCTATCAGCGTCGGAAAACCGATTTGTGGCGTACCGCTGACCGTCGACCGGTATGCTTTCATTGTGGCGAAGCTGGGCACGTCTACAGAGTTTGCCGTTATCGCGACGCTCAGTACTCGAGATTTCCTCGCTACCCTGATTACGTTGCGTACGACGATCAACGCATGTACAACTACGTCCATGTGAACACACCGCCGCAGAATCCAGTAATGCCCAGATCACGTTCTCCATCTCCTGCGCGGCCCAGTTCACCTAATCGTCGCAGTTTTGCCGACGTCACCAGGGGCAGGTCCCCTAGCCCGCGACGGGGAAACTAGACGCAGCGACCTCGGGGGGTGGGGTTGCCAATATTCGAAATTCCGAACAGCCCCCATTGCAGACAAGTGACAGCTCGAAGCCATCGATACCGAAGAAGACGACAGCAACGACTAATTCGACGAATGAGACAACTGCCGACGTAACCGACGTTATCAGCGCTGACCTCGTCGTTCACATTGACGGCCACCAAGTGACGGCACTTGTGGACACTGGCTCCCATTTTTCTATAATAAGCCTACAGCTAGCCGAAAGGCTAAGGAAGGTGAAAATGCCATGGCAGGGACCCAATATAAGAACTGCAGGAGGTCAGTTGATGACACCGGTTGGAAAGTGCACGGCCCGACTCTTCATTGCTGGTTCCACCTTTGTCGCCACCCTCGTCATTCTCCACGAGTGCTGTAAACAGCTCATATTGGGAATGGATTTCTTGCGCGAATACGGGGCTGTGATTGACATCCGTGACAGAAGCGTAACGTTCACTGTAAGCTCGGAGACTGCTACAGATAAGGAACACCAGCCACCTCACTTCCGTATTGCCGATGACGACGTCATACTGCCGCCACGAAGTTGTTCTCTCGTATCCGTGTACTGTGACAAATTACGAAATGGTACTGGCGTCGCTGAACACATCAAAGAGCTCGCATTCACTAGCGGCATTTCTGTTGCCAGGGCTGTCATCACTGTTATTGACGGATGCGCTGAACTGCTATTGACAAATTTCAGCAGAGAACGCCGACACATAGTTAAAGGCACGGCTATTGCCTATTTTGACGAACTCTCGCGAACAGAAGATTGTCATTTAGTGGAGGAAGCAGCAGTGTCTACTATCACTGCACCGACACCTGTAGACGTTGGTCCAATGTTATCTCCCATTGAGCGAGACCGCCTTCTCACGCTGATAAACAAGTTCCACGGCTGCTTCTCATCCACATCAAGAGTTGGTCAAACGGCACTGACGAAACACCGCATCATCACGGATTCCGATGCCAGACCCATCCGGCAAAATCCTTATCGAGTCGCCCCAAAGGAGCGTGAGGTAATTCAAAAACAGGTGAAAACGATGCTAGAAGATGGTGTTATTCGGCCGTCTAACAGTCCTTGGGCATCACCGGTAGTACTCGTCAAAAAGAAGGATGGTAGCTTGCGTTTCTGCGTCGACTACCGTAAGCTTAATCAGATCACAAAGAAGGACGTCTACCCTCTGCCGCGTATTGATGATTCATTGGATAGGCCACGAAACGCACGCTACTTTTCGTCTATGGACTTAAAAAGCGGCTACTGGCAAATTGAAGTGGATGAGAGAGATCGTGAGAAGACCGCCTTTGTTACGCCCGACGGACTTTATGAATTTCAGGTTCTTCCTTTCGGTTTGTGTTCGGCGCCAGCAACATTCCAGCGTCTCATGGACACGGTTCTGTCGGGACTGAAGTGGCAAACCTGCTTGGTGTACCTCGATGACGTGATTGTCTTTTCGGCGACTTTCGAGGAACACTTACGAAGGCTCGAAGCAGTTTTTGAAGCAATACGCTTGGCCGGTCTTACTCTAAAACCAGAAAAGTGCCACTTCGGCTTCCACGAACTTCGATTCCTCGGTCACGTCGTGAGCAGCCAAGGGATCCGACCCGACCCGGATAAAATTGCCGCCGTGGCAAACTTCCCGACGCCATCAGACAAAAAATCAGTGCGACGTTTTTTAGGTTCTCTGTGCCTACTACCGGCGGTTTATTGCTAATTTTTCGCGCATCGCATGGCCATTGACACAGCTTACTCGGGAAGATACCCCCTTCAGATGGGGCGAAGACCAACAGCAGGCATTTCACGAGCTTCGTCAGCGAATGCAAACACCCCCCGTGTTGGCCCACTTCGATGAAGACGCACCGACAATACTTCATACAGACGCTAGTAATGTGGGTCTTGGAGCAGTGCTCGTACAGTCGAAGGACAACAATGAAAACGTGATCGCCTATGCCAGCAGGACGCTGTCCCGAGCTGAAGCTAATTACACTACGACAGAAAAAGAATGTCTTGCAATGGTATGGGCAGTCCTGAAGTTTCGTCCTTATTTGTACGGCCGCCCATTCACCGTTATCAGCGATCACCACTCTCTCTGTTGGTTAGTGAACTTGAAAGATCCGTCTGGCCGCCTTGCACGATGGAGTCTTCGGCTCCAAGAATTTGACTTCACTGTTGCCTACAAGTCGGGAAAACGACACACCGATGCCGACTGTCTTTCTCGGTCTCCGGTTGAGACGGCATGCCCGGACAACGACGATGACGACACGGCCTTTCTCGGAATCGTGGACACTGCCACCTTTTCTCAACAGCAGCGTGGCGATGCTGAGCTGCTACCACTTATAGATTACCTACAAGGGCGAGCGAATAGCGTTCCGAAGTTATTTGCGAGAGGGCTGCCGTCGTACTGCTTGCGAAATGACGTTCTTTATAAGAGGAACTTTTCGCCCACCGGCAGCAGCTACTTGCTCGTCGTTCCTTGTTCGCTTCGCCGTGAGGTACTGCAAGCCTGTCACGACGAACCTACTGCTGGTCACTTGGGTTACGCAAGAACATTGGCGAGGATAAGGCAGAACTATTACTGGCCAAGACTTGCCGAAGTTGTCAAAACTTACGTGCAGGCATGTCTAGATTGCCAGCGCCGCAAGCCACCATCCATCAAACCAGCTGGCCTGCTGCAGCCTGTTCGAGTGCCGGCGACACCGTTTGCACAAATTGGCATGGATTTTCTGGGCCCCTTCCCAAAGTCTGCCACTGGAAACAGGTGGATAATCGTCGCCACGGATTACCTGACCCGATACGCGGAGACAGGCGCTCTGCCACGGGCAACGGCAGCTGAAGCGGCGCAATTTTTTATCGAAGCCATCGTCTTAGGACACGGTGCCCCCGCAATAGTAATCACCGACAGAGGTACTGCGTTCATGGCCGAGCTTTTGAACACCATTTTCCGACTAAGTGGTACAGCTCACAGGAAGACAACGGCGTATCATCCCCAGACCAACGGGCTCACCGAACGCCTCAACAAGACCCTGGCTGACATGATAAGCATGTACGTAGATGTAGAGCACAGTAACTGGGACATCATTTTGCCCTACGTCACGTTCGCCTACAACACGGCTCGTCAAGAGACCACTCGGAAGACACCCTTCAGTCTCCTCTACGGACGCGAGGTTACAACAACGTTAGACGCAATGCTCCCTCATGAAAATGATGGCAATGAGACAGACGCCCAAGAGTTTACCCAGCTAGCAGAAGAAGCCAGGCAACTTGCCAGGTTGCGAATCACCAAACAGCAAGACGAAGATGCCAAGTATTACAACCTCTGGCACAATATATATATATATATATATATATATATATATATATATATATATATATATATTGCAACGAGCAAGGTTGCGTAAGAACACAGGTTATTATTCGAGAAACGTTAGCCGCAACAAGCTGGTACAGGCAGGAACCCGGCAAGCACGAGCCACACACGGACGTCAAACACTTCTTTCACGCTAGCACAGAGCTGGCGCCACTAGGTTTCAGTACAATTACTCCCCGCGCAGAATGGAGCCAACCCGGCGACCTAGGGAAATGACACGATAAGGGGGTCATAGCACAGTTTGAGGCGTGATACGTGTACTGTTTCACGCCCACGGCAGCGTTGGTCTGAAGGTGGATCAATGGGCTCAACTTCATAGTTGACAGGAGAAGTTTGTCGCACCACACGGTAGGGGCCATGGTATTTCGACGAAAGCTTCGGGGAAAGACCGGGAGGGGTAGACGGGACACAGAGCCAAACCAGCATTCCTGGGTTATAGTGTACACTAGACGCAGAGGAATTGTGTTCGGTTTTCTGGCGCCATTGGTTTGTCTTGTGCGGTAAATGAGCGAGTGAGTTGACGACACTCTTCGGCATAAGCAGCTGCTTCGGAAACAGGCGTCGCTTCAGAAACATCAGGCCTGTAAGGGAGAATGGTGCCCTTAGAGCATGATGGCTCACGTCCATACAGGAGGAAGAAAGGAGAAAAACCATTGGTTGTTTGTGGCGCAGAGTTGAACGCCTACGTGACAAAAGGGAGCACTTGGCCCCAATTAGTGTGGTCGTCAGAGGCGTAGATGGCAAGCATATCTCCAACGGTGCGGTTAAAGCGTCCCATCATGCCACTGGTTTGAGCATGGTATGCCGAGGTTTTTCGATGGATAGTGCGACATGCCTTGAGCAGCTCATCGACGGCGTTCGAGAGAAACACGCGTTCACGGTCACTCAGTAATTCACGAGGTGCACCGTGTCGCAAAAAGAGATGGTGAAGAAGAAAGGATGCAACGTCTTTCGCAGTGTAGCAGGCAGCGCAGATGTTTCAGCGTAGCGTGTCAAATGATCGGCGGCGACGATAATCCACCGGTTGCCTCGAAGAGTGTTGGGTAGAGGACCATAAATATCAATTCCAACGCGGTCGAGTGGTCTCGCTAGGCAAGTTAAGGGTTGCACTGGGCCAGCAGTGCTGTTAGAAGGCGTCTGGCGTCGTTGACACGTGGCGCATGACCGAACGTACTGGTGAACGTGCAGATACATACCGCGCCAGTAGTATCTTAGACGAAGGCGAGAGTAAGTCTTAAATACTCCAGCGCGGCCACACTGAGGGTCATCGTGAAAGGCAGCGCAGATGTCCGAACGCAAATGACGAGAGATGACAAGGAGCCACCTACGGCCGTCCATCACGTAATTGCGGTGATACAACAAGCTTTCATGGAAATGAAAGTGTCTTGCTTGACGATACAGGGAGCGTGAAGTCGTTTCTGACAAACTGTAAAAGAGGACGTCGACCAAAGAATTAATTGATCCAAGAATCCTTGCGCTGTTCGGATGGCATGTCAGTGATGCTCAACGATGACGAATCACAAATTGCAGTTGATAAACAGGCAAGGTTAGGAGGCAGTGGAGAACGGGAGAGCGCATCGGCGTCTGAATGTCTGCGTCTCGAGCGATAAGTAACACAGATATCGTATTCCTGAAGGCCTAAAGCCCAAAGAGCGAGGCGGCCAGTAGGATCTTTCATGGACGCTAACCAGCATAAGGCATGGTGATCCTTGACAACATCAAACTGGCGTCCGTAAAGGTAAGTGCAAAATTTTCCTATAGCCCAAATGATAGCGAAGCACTCCTTTTCTGTGAAGGAATAGTTGGACTCTGCCTTCATTAGGGTACGGCTGGCATAGGCGACAACGTACTCGTCGCAGCCATCCTTGCGTTGAGCGAGAATGGCACCGAGGCCGACACCGCTTGCATCCGTGTGAATTTCAGTGGGTGCATTGGGATCGAAGTGGCGGAGAACTGGCGGAGACGTGAGCAGCCGGCGCAGCCCCGTGAATGCGTCATCGCAGTGGGTATTCCAGCCAGAGAGGTCCGCGCTACGGGAGAGAAGCTGAGTCAGGGGAGCAACTATAGAGGCAAAATTGCGAATGAAACGCCAAAAATAGGAACACAAGCTCACGAAACTACGACGCTCCTTTAGGGTAGTAGGCTTGGGGTACTCGGCAACGGCACGCAGTTTGGCAGGGTTTGGCGATATTCCTTCTTTTGAAACAACGTGGCCGAGAATCGCGAGTTTGCGGGCGCCAAAACGATATTTCTTGAAGTTTAGTTGCAACCCGGCTGCCGTAAGGGACTGGAGAACTTGTTCCAGACGGGAAAGATGAGTTTCGAAATTCGCCGAGAATACAACTATCTCGTCTAAATAGCAAAGACAGATGTGCCATTTCAGTCCCCTGAGTACACTGTCCATCATTCTTTCAAAAGTCGCAGGCACATTGCAAAGACCGAAGGGCATTACATTAAATTCATATAAGCCGTCAGGGGTCAAAAACGCTGTTTTTGGACGGTCTGGTTCAGCCATTGGCACTTGCCAATACCCAGAGCGCAGATCCAGTGAAGAGAAAAACTCCGCACCTTGAAGGCAATCCAAGGCGTCATCAATGCGTGGCAGGGGATAAACATCCTTGCATGTGATCTTGTTTAGTCGACGATAATCCACGCAAAACCTGATGGAGCCATTCTTTTTTCGCACGAGGACCACTGGTGAAGCCCAAGGACTATGTGAGTGCTGAATAATACCACTTTGCAGCATCTCGTCAACGTGATGAGTGATGACGTCACGCTCAGCCTGCGAGACACGGTAGGGGCGCTGACGAAGTGGAGTATGATGACTGGTGTCGATATGGTGAGCGACAACTGACGTGCGTCCCAAGGGAGGTTGTCCGTGGTCGAAGGAGGCGCGGAAAATGTCAAGTAGTTGAATGAGCTGATTGGGCTGGTCTTGCGTAATGCCGGTGTCTAAGTTGCGCAACAGAACGTCTTCGTCAGGTAGTGAGGGCGCGGTGGCAGTTGTGACAGCATCCACGGACATCGGTGTCGTATCAGAACGGGCATCGAAAAGAAAGATGTCTTCATAAGTGTCAAGACTCGTAATACATTCGCCATGCAATAAGGTAGAGGGAGAGAGGAACAAATTGCATGCGTACACGGCACTGGAGCCATCGGCGAGTTTTATGACGGCAAACAGAACGACAAGGTTCCGGCGACGAGCGCATTCTTGTGACGGTATAAAGAGGGCAGTTGAATCGGAAACGAAGTTGCATAAAAGAGATACCGCGGCGACCGAAAAAGCAGAAATGATGACGTTAGCGGCATTGATCACCTTTTTGGGTGAGCGAGGGAGATCTATGAATGTCGTGCTGAATGTAAACAAAACGAGTTGAGCACGAGCGCAGTCGACAACCGCAAGACTAGCGGAACGTTCTATCCCAGGATGATTTCATGAGATGCATGCGGAAGGACGACAAATTCAACGATGTAAAGCACTCCTTGAATCACAACACGAGCCGTGCATGTGGCAGAAGGTTGGACGTGTTGCGAACTCGCTGTGCCTAAAGAAATTTCAACCAGTGGAGTCCTCACTTTGTTCAGTTTGCGGCATAACACTTCACTGATTATATGAATAGCGGCACCTGTGTCGACAAGAGCAGTTGTAACGAAACCGTTCACAAACACGGCAATCTCATTAGGGGGCGAAAGATGAGGCCTTGGAAATTTCGTCGGTGGCACAGCTCTTGCCTCGGGAACTGCGACTGTTAGTTTTCCTCCTGGGCGTGGTTGGAACGGCGAAGCATGGGGAAGGAGACCGAAGACGCAGTGAAGGAGATCGACGTCGACCGAAGTCTGGTCGACGTGAGCGGGGGTCATGTGCATCAAGTGTCACATGCGATTCTGATTGCCAAGGTATGTTGCCGGAATGCTGAACATCATTAATATAGAGTCCACGGCGACGACAGTAGCGTGCGACATGTCCTGGAATACCGCAGTTGTAGCAGACGGGCCGGTTATCAGGAGTACGCCAAGAGTTTACAGATCCTCGAGGTGGTGGGAAGGGCCGATTAACCAGATAAACCGAAACCGGTGACCTGTAGTAGTTGGTGGCTGGACTATGAAGGGAGCGTTGGTTGAGCAGGAGGTCGGCGGACGGCTTCTGCATAAGTCAGCGGTGCAGCAACTGATATTGGTGACGCGGAAGAAGGGAGAGCCTCGGCAACTTGCGTCTGAATAGCAAGGCGAAGTGAGTGGTCCAGTGTTGTGGGGGTATCGTTGATGGTGGCGACAAGAGAGAGCTGTCGAGGAACTTCCTCCCGGATGTACTGTTGAATTTGAGGCATTAACACGCTGTAGTCGGGGCCACTGCTTTTGCACTCCAAAGCCGAAATATCAGCTGTTTGCGTATTAGTGCGACGTGTAGAAATTCGTTGCTTGCGCAGCTCATCGAAACTTTGACATAGCGGAATCACGGCCGTGACGGTCTGTGGGTCTTTGGCCACAAGCATATGAAAAGCGTCGTCATCAATGCCTTTTATTATATTCTTTATTCTGTCAGCCTCCGTCATCCTCGCATCAACTCGCCTACAGAGGCTGATCACATCCTCAATGTAGCTCGTGAAGCTCTCACCATTCCGCTGAAATTGTCTCCGCAGGCCCAGTTCAGCAGGAAGCTTGCGCATGGCTGGACGACCGAAAAACGAGGTGACGGCCTCTTTGAAAACCGACGAGGTGGGGATATCGGATTGGTGGTTGGTGAACCACAGGTTGGCCAAATCCGTAAAGTAGAAGATGAAGTGAGTCAGCTTCGCTGGGTCATCACCCTTGTTAATCGCGCTGGCACGCTCGTACTCTGCCAGCCAGTCCTCGACATCTTGATCTTCAGTGCCGTTGTATACTGGTGGGTCACGCAGACGAAGTACACCAGGGCACATGACAGGCGGCAGCGTGGAAGAGGCTTGTGGGGGATCGGCGCTCGGTCATCGCGGACTGAGATGGTAGCTTACGGCTGCGGAGCTCGAGGACGTTACCCAGAACGTTTGCACCAAATGATATATATATATATATATATATATATATATATATATATATATATATATATATATATATATATATACTACAAAAGAAGAGAAGAAAAACAAACAGGAAGGAAAGTAACATTTGAAAAAACGTCATACTTCAGATACGCGAAGTCAGATGAATCACATGCATGCACCATTTGCCAGAAATTTAAGCACCTTATCTAGGAGGGCAACCGCTTGTTAGTTCACGCAGTTGCCACGTTCTTGGGCCATTCTCTCTTCTTCAAAAATCATGCGCGTAGAATAATCTTTGTGCCTGCACAATACAACTGTATTTTTAAACAGCACATTACAACGACACGTGGTGAAATGCTGAGCTAATAAACCCTAGTTGCCGTTGCGAACATTGCGTGCGTGTTCACGCAGGTGCTCGTTGAGGCACCTCCCAGTCTGCCCAATGTTACACGCACCACATGATAGCGGAATTCTGTATACTACATTCGTGAACCAATGGACAAACTGGGATTCTTGCTTAATTTTTGCACCTGTCAGTTTGGCGAGCTGGGAAAGTTATTGCGGGGTTCTAAAAACAACCTGCGTGCCTTTAGGCGTTGGCCGACACTTTTTATCCGGTGTGATAACTGGCGCATGTAAGGGATCACCACGACATCACAGCACTCTCTCCACTTGTCCACTTTTTCTTCTTTTTTTACATTTTATGCCACAGAAACGAGAAGCGAATCCAGTTAGCCAGCTTCTTTTAGACGATCCACTTGATTCTGGAAGCTTGTGTTCATTATATGAGAGCTGAATCTGTCTAGGGCGTTAGTGAAGCAAGAGTGCACTATGCCTCTCTTGACCAACTTGCTGTGTGCCGATTTAAAAGGCAAAGACGGGTTCTTAGCCATAGGCTCATACATCCAGTATGCACGGTTTGCGCTAAACTTGAGTTTCAAGTCTAGGAAGCGAATAGAAATATTTGTTGGCACTTCGTGTGTCAGGACAAGTGGACTTAAGTACTCACTAAAAGCAGCTAATACAATTGATGAAAGCTCACTTATGCTGGCTGAGTCACACTTGAAAACTACGAGATAGTCATTGACGAACCTGAATATCCTCACAACATGGTCACAGTGCAGCCCTTCTTTCATGTCTCTGTTGAACTTAGCTAACAACAGATCGCTCAGAAACGGAGCAATCGAAGATCCTATAGACACACCTGTGTTTTCATGCACATCACCATTCCATTCTACCTAGGTTGAGGTCGAATAGGTAGCTAGCAGATCAAGAAAACCGCTGACACTAACTGCAGTTGCATTTTGGAAAGTTATGTGACCCGGCTGATCGATACATTCTTCTACACACGAGTACAAAGCATCACGAGGAAGAGAATAATGCAAGTCTTTGATGTCTATAAAAAATGCACCTAAATTTTGGTGGGAGTACTCTGAAAAATTCTGTCACCTAAAACGAGGTTTTGATCATGAAGGAGACTCGTTCCAGGTCACGGAATCACAGTGCTAAAGTGGTTCGCGCTGAGAATTACTGATAGTAAAACATGGTGATAGATAACATGAGAAGAGAATGTGGCAATATGGGGAGATTGTAGCTCCTAGCCACATTCAACCAATTTTTTGTGGCACATGTATGATCCCGCTTGCTCTGCCCTAACAGTTTCTTCATCACATGAAGGAGCGCAAATCCGGCCAAGCTTGTTCTCAAAGAAACCCGTGGCAACCGAACATTGAGCCCACCTTTTCGAAACCGTGGGATATGCCATGAAGGTCATCATCATCATCATCATCATCAGCCTGACTACGTCCTCTGCCAGACAAAGGCCTCTACCATGTTCCGCCAGTTAACCCAGTCCTGTGCTTGCTGCTGCCAATTTATACCCGCAAACTTCTTAATCTCATCTGCCCACCTAACTTTCTGTCTCCCCCTAGCCCGCTTCGCTTATCTGGGAATCCAGTTAGTTACCCTTAATGACCAGCGGTTATCCTGTCTACGCGCTACATGCCCGGCCCATGTCCATTTCCTCTTCTTTATTTAAACTATGATATCCTTAACCCCCGTTTGTCCCCTAATCCACTCTGCTCTGTTCTTGTCTCTTAAGGTTATACCTACCATTTTTTTTCCATTGCTCGCTGCGTCGTCCTCAATTTAAGCAGATCCCTCTTTGTAAGTCTCCAGGTTTCTGCTCCGTAGCTAAGTACCGGCAAGATACAGCTGTTATATACCTTCCTCTTGAGGGATAGTGGCAATCTACCTGTCATAATATGAGAGTGCTTGCCGAATGTGCTCCACCCCTTCTTAATCTTCTAGTTACTTCGATCTTGTGGTTGGGCTCTGCGATTATTACGTAACCTAAGTAGACATAGTCTTTTACAAATTCAAGTGCACTATTACCTATCTCGAAGCGCTGCTCCTTTCCGAGGTTGTTGTACATTACTTTCGTTTTTTGCAGAATAATTTCAAGACCCACCTTTCTGCTCTCCCTGTCTAACTCCGTAATCATGAGTTGCAATTTGTCCCCTGAGTTACTAAGCAATGCAATGTCATCGGCGAAGCGCAGGTTACTAAGGTATTCTCCATTAACTCTTATCCCTAACTGTTCTCATTCTAGGCTTCTGAAAACCTTCTGTAAGCACGCGGTAAATAACATTGGTAAGATTGTGTCCCCCTGCTTTACACCCTTCTTGATTGGTAATCTGTTGCTTTCTTCATGAAGCACTATATCAGCAGTTGATCCCCTGTGAATTTCTTCCAGAATGTTTATATATACTTCATTTACGCCCTGATTCCGCAGTGACTGCATGACGGCTGATATTTTACTGAATCAAACGCCTTCTCGTAATTTATGAAGGCTATGTATAGTGGTTTGTTATACTATGAGCATTTCTCTATTACCTGATTGATAGTATGAATTTGGTCAATTGTTGAGTAGCCTGTTCGAAATCCTGCTTGTTTCTTTGGTTGATTGAATTCTAATGTTTTCTTTGCTCTGTTAGCAATTACCTTTGTAAATAGCTTGTATACTACAGAGAGCAAGCTGATCGTACTGTAATTCTTCAAGTCCTTGTCATCTCCTTTCTTATGTTTTAAGATGATGTTAGCGTTCTTCCAAGACTCTAGTACTCTTCCCTTCAGGAGACACCTCGTAAACAGGGTGGCTAGTATTTCTAACACAATCTGTCCTCAATCTTTCAGCAGATCTGATGTTACCTGATCCTCACCAGCAGCTTTGCCTATTTGCATGCTCTCCAAAGCTTTTCTGACTTCTATCAATAGTGGTGGGGTGTCATCTCGGTTACTGCGAGTTCTTTTAGTATTAAGGTCATGGTTGTCTCGGCTACTGAACAGATCTCTGTAAATCTCCTCCGCTATTTTAACTATCCTCTCGATATTGGTAGTTATTTTTCCTTCCTTGTCCCATAGTGCATACATCCGACTTTTGCCTATCCCAAGTTTCCTCTTCACTGCTTTGACGCTTCCTCCGTTTTTCAGAGCGCGTTCAATTCTCTCCATGTTATACCTTCTTACATCGCATACCTTACGTCTATTAATCAACTTCGAAAGCTCTGACAGTTCTATTTTGTCTGTTGTACTTGACATATTCATGTTTAAACGCTTCTTAATTAGGTTCTTCATTTCCAGTGACCTGCCTAACAACCCTCCATCCAGCTTCCACTGCACACTCCGTAATAATACTCGTCAGATTATCATTCATTGTATCCACACTAAGGTTGGTTTCCTCACTAAAACCGAGTACCTGTTCTGCAGCGACACTCTGAATTCCTGTACTTTCCCTCTCAGTGCTAGCTCATTGATACCATACCATTCTATGGTCACTGCATCGTACCTTGCCAACCACTTCCACATCTTGCACGATTCCTGGGTGTGCACTCATTATAAAATCTATTTCGTTCTTATTTTCGCCATTAGGGCTCCTCCATGTCCACTTGCAGTTTTCTCATTTTAGGTAGAAGGTATTCAAATCCGTAAATTATTGCGGTCTGCGAATTCTACTAGTAGCTCTCCTCTGGCGTTTCTAGTACCGATGCCATATTCTCCTACTGGCTGGTCTCCAGCCTGCTTTGCATTAAAGCCGCTGCCGCATTAAAACCTTTGCATTAAAGCCGCCCATCACTATAGTATACTGTGTTTTTGCCTTACTCATTGCCGATTCCACGTCTCCATAGAAGCTTTCAACTGAAGCGTCATCATGGCTGGATGTAGGCTCGTAATGCTGTACTACCTTCATCCTGTATCTTTTATTCAGTTTAATTACGATACCTACCACCCTTTCATTATAGCTATAGTATTCCTCTAAGTTGCCAGCTATGTTTCTGTGAATTAGGAACCCCACTCCCAGTCCTCTTCTGTATGCCAAGCCCCGATAGCAAAGGACGTGCCTATTCTGTAGCACCGTATAGGCCTCATCTGTCCTGCTAACCTCACTGAGCCCTCTTATATCCCATTTAACACCTTCTAGCTCCTTGAATAGTAAAGCTAGACTTCCCTTACTAGATATGGTTCTAGCGTTAAACATTGCCAAGTTTAGGTTCCAATGGCGGCCTGTCCGTATCCAGAGATTCTTAGCACCCTCTGCTGCGTTGCAGATCTGACCACTGCCGTGGTCCGTTGCTTCTCAGCTGCTGGGGACTGAGGGCCGTGAGTTATTTTAGGTAAGCATGTGGGAGGTAGTGGCCAGATACTGCAACAAGGTGACCAATCCTTCTCTGGTGAAAGAGTGCGTTCTTTAACGTGCACCCAAATTCGAGCACACGGGCCTACAACATTTCCGCCTCGATCGGAAATGCAGCCGGCGCAGCCGGGATTTGATCCCGCGACCTGCGGGTCAGCAGCCGAGTACCTTAGCTACTAGACCACCGCGGCGGGGCTCAACGCAAACGTTCTTCATCGAGTTGGGCGGCAAGACAACATCCTCAATGTGGGTGATAGATCTTTGACAGCGCCTGGGATTGTCAGTAAGTGCCGATAGCATGATCTCGCCAGCACAGCTATCTACAGTAGCACCACACTCGCGTACAAAATTGATCCCCAAGATGATGTCATGGGTGGAGCTGGTCAGAACAGCGAAACCAGCCTCGAACACCTTGTCGCCCAAAGTGACCCTAACAACACACACACAGATCGGGCACAGCGTCTCCCTGCTCACTGCACGAAATGTTGCACTACTGTCTCAGCGAAACATCACTTTATGTCTTAGCCGCAAATGGAAGTTAAGACTCATCACTGAAACAGCTGCTCCAGTATCTATCAAAACCATCGTAGAAAGTCCATCAATAAGCTTGGGGACCTTATTTTGCATCATAAAAATGGATGGAAGCATACGTGGATGTAATGAAAAATGTTCGGCGACCTCACCTCCATTGGCTGCACCAACTAGTTTCCCTGGGGCGGCTAGGTGACAAATCGACCAGGACACGGTGAACGGAACCGGCGTGTCGTGGGGGGGCATCAAGCTTCGAACGGAGTAAGGCGAGTCATTGCGGAAATTCCGGTGGAAATTGCGTCCCACATGTGTGTCACTGTGGGCGGTTTGCTGGAAGCTGTCCCCAACTTACGCATCCCGCATCGAGTGCATACCACCGTGCCAGCGGTTTTGTCGAGAAGAAGCTGCTGGTCTCTCGTAGTAGCGCTGCTGGGGGCGATGCCTCTGACCAAAGAATCGAGCCACATGTCCACGGAAACCGCAGTTATAGCACACAGGGGCTTCACGCACGTCGCCAAACATTCCACGAGGCGCCATGTCCCCATGATCGTCACATGAAGACACCATTGTAGGTGGTTGGCAGGTGGCGTTCTGAAAACAGCGGCGATGATGTAGGTTGTCGGTTGGAGGCTGTGGTGCTCTTGATTGGGGCACATCATATAATGTGGCATCAACGGCAGCACACATTGGGTTGTATGGCGGGGAGGCGTTGCTAGCATGTGCCCTCGACGGGTTGACAACATCACGTGGCCCAAGTTCTTCGCGCACGATTTGCCTGATCATTGAGGCAAGATCACTAGATGATGTTGCAGGGACGTCGACACGAACGGTAGTGACGTTGGATGGTCTACCAAATGGGGAGTGATGCGCCTAGACTTCAATGTTTCAAACGTGCAGCAGTGTTGGATTACGTCCACTACAGACGGCGAGGTGGATATGAAGGTACGGGGTGCTTAAAAAAAGTGTCACGTATTTGCTTGACGCTGTGAGGGGCGTATCTGGTAAACAAGGCCAGAATTTATTATAAAGAAATATAAAGATTATACACATTTTGTGGGCACCTCGCAGGTCGGTATGTTGAAATTGTCCAGGGAAAGGAGGTCCGGGCTGAAGTTTAACAGATCGTTTGTTGGCTGGATGTACGTGCCCTGCAGCGTCAAGCTTGTTGACTTCCGTTTGGGTTTGTCCAAAATAATAAAGGATGGTGTTGCAATGCTCTACCCGAAGGCGTCACTCAAGATGTCACGCCCGTGTCACATGGACGTCAGTTTCGCTAGACAAGTGCAGTGAATCAAGCAATCATGGTTGCCTGAACTCCATCTAGCCACCATAGCCGAGGGTACTTCACAACGGGTTAAGATATAAGTTAGGGGCAAAATCAGGTAAAAAAACAAATACTTGACTCATTTCTTAAGCGTCTCATACCTTCACACCATATCCAATCGGATAAAAAGGGTGGGCTCAGCGTTCGGTTGTGAAAGGTTTTTCCGCTCAGATCAAGCTCGGCTGGATGTGCGCGGTTGTAGATAAGAAGCTGCCAGGGCCGAGCAAGCGGGAACATAGGTGTGCTAAAAAGCTCCACGAAAGCTAGTTTAATGAGGCACGGGGGTGATGGTATTGTAAGAAAAGTGCTATACGTTGGACAGAAGGGCAGTTGTTTCAATGATATATTATAGGGCCACAAGACTTTTTTGGGGGGGAACACCTCGTTCAGACTTGTTCTACACCGTGTAAAGTGCGGCTGCCTAGCGGTGCGGTCAAGTGCTAGCGTTCTTTCATTATTAAAACGGGAAGTTGCGTGTGGAATTGAACAACCGTTTTGTAGTGGCAGATCTGGTGAGACATCCGTAGAGAGGCCCTCTTTCACGCTGCATCCCATTGGAATAGATTCCTTGAGCACCAGCCACTCAATCTAATTGAGTTTGTTAACATTTGTATGATAATACTATTTGCACAAATTATATGTCAATGTCCTTCAATGAAACTCGGTTGATAAATTGCGCTCTCTTTGTGAGGTTCTTTTTGCGACCCTGTTTTTTTTCGCCAAGTTCTACTAATATGTACCTACGGCGGAGTTCATAACAAGCCACTGTTGTAGCAGTGTAGGAAACTCGTCAGCCGACACGGCCTAGTCACAGCATACATCAATACAGAGAAAAAACACTGGTGATGAAAGTATTGTTGGGGCTTACGTGTAGTCGGAAATCCCCGAGATGGACGGCGTGGGTAGGAGAAAAAAGCAATCAGCAGCTGCAAACGCCAAGACAAAATCTGCAATAATGGCGATGTCGAACAGGTCCTCCCTTCATGTACCCTCTGCCTTAGACTGAGGCTGACCCGACCAGCATCTGTACCGTCAACTAGTTGCAGTGAGAACTGGACATTCCTATTGTTATCGATTGCTTATCAGGTGCCTTGTTTACACTCTAAAAGCACCCGTCTTTATCTTTCGCCGCTGGCCGTTGTGGTCTCCAGATATGGTCTGCAGTGGTTTCGCTAACCTTGCGCAAAACGCAAATGTGACAGTTGTGCAAGAGCTATACTTACACTTAGCAACAAGCACCACTTAAAGCACATGTGTGTTTATCGTATATTTTGCAGATAACAAATAGAAAAGAAAAAGCGCTACCACGTTAGGGAAAGGCATGCAGCTGTCATCAAACTTTACACGCACGCTCTGTAGCGTGTGCTGAAGCAGTTTTATTGACGCTAGTGCTAGGTACTTTTGGATTGTGTTGCTGACATACTACCCATGAATGTCGACATACAATCGAAGCATGTCGAGGTATTATTTGGGCAACAACGCCCAGCGCTTTGCAGCCGGCTTCAATCAAAGTAGTCTAGGTAATGTTTCAGAGCATTGTTGTTAAGCTTGCTGATGACTGTGCGTCGTGTGCTTATTGGTATCCTCATATGTGACCGAACGAATGGAACGGGCAGTTTCAAAATATGGCTTGATCGTGTTTCTCCCGAAAAAATACAGGGACATCTCTGAAAAGACCTCCGAGAGTCAAAAAGCTTCATACAGTAAAAAATGATTATTATTATGATGATTATTATTTTATCTTGCGATATGCGGACCGAACCTATACGTATAATTTTGAAGCATGCCGAGAAGGAGGACATCAGAAATTTTGACTATCTGGTGTTCTTTCACGTACGCTGACATCAGACAGCCTGGCGCTAAGCCTCCATCAGCACTTTATGCAGTTTTAAATGAAATCGTATGGTGCTATAACTTGACGTAGGATCATAGTACAGCAAAGGCTCGTAAACTCACACCGTCGCTAATTTATACTTTTGAACAGTTCGGGCGTGTTGCCTAATGTCGGCTAGCATACGTATGGTCTACTGGCATCAAAACCTTGCTAGTACGGTCGGATTTGGCCGGAACCCGGGTAATTCGAAAGATCATAGGAGAAACTAAACGCGAAGCTCCACTAATGCAGAGCAGGAATGAATGAATCTAACTCATTGAACACTTACTTCCAGTCTGTGTTCACAGCTGACAATGGTAAACATACGCCGTTTCTGTTTCAGGGTAAAAACTTAAGTGCTTTAAGCTTGCCTCACTTATCTGAGCCCGGTTTGCTATCACTTTTAATAAACATTGATGTGAAAAAAGGTAGTGGACCCGACGAGATTCTCAATGCGTTTTTAAAGCGTTACGCTGAATCTGTGCGTAAATACCTTTTTCTTATATTTTCCAAATCGCTTCCCTACAGGGATTGCCAGATTCCATCAGAATGAAAAATCGCGAAAATTTTTCAATTCACAAAAGTGGTGACTTGTCTTGTCCATGTGACTACTGACCAAATTCTATTACGTATACTTCCTGCAAAATGCTTGAGCATATATTCTAAAGTCCCTTACTGAATACTTGGAAGAAAATGCTATTATCGAATCCAATTTATACGGTTTTCGTCGCAGACTCTCTACTTTCACACAGCTGGTTGAGACCTTGCAAGAACTTGCCAATGGCATTAACGATCAATCGCAGATGGACGTCGTCTTTTTAGATTCGTCAAAAGCCTTTGACCGCGTTTATCACCCCAAACTTATCCAAAAACTCACCAGTTTACTAAGAAACGGACCTATGACCAAGTGGATCGAAAACTATTTGTTCAACCGCTACCAATTTGTTCAATATAGTGCACATGTGTCTGACACGGTTCTAGTATTACCGGGAGTGCCCTAGGGCTTTGTTTTAGGCCCCATGTTGTTTCTTCTTTTTATTATTGACATTGCTGACGTAGCCGATGTAAAAATCAGATTGTTCGCAGATGATTGTATTCTGTACCAGCGAATTGACAGTTACCAGGATCATTTAAAACTAGATAATTCGCTAAAAATGTCGCAGCCTGGTGTGGAGAGTGGCAAGTGGAAATAAATACCAAGAAATTTGTCGCCATGTCAATTACAAAGAAAAAAAACGACGGCAAATTTTTCGTATTCACTGGGAAATGTCCCACTTCGCAACGTCACTGCTTGCAAATATCTAGGGATCTTGATATCGTCCGACTTAAATTGGACTGCGCATGTCGAACATATTACAAAGAAGGCTCTCGGCAGGTTATTTTTTCTTAAGCGAACCCTTCGTCATTCGACACTCCAAACAAAACTTTTAGCGTATACCATGCTTATCCGCCCAATCCTCGAATATGCGAGTGTGGCCTGGTTCCACTTCACGAACAAACATGTAGCCGCGCTTGAAAGAATACAACGTAGAGCAGTCTGTTTTATCTATAACCGTTATAGGCGTACCGACTCACCTACAGCTCTTTTGATAAGAGCGGATCTGCCCACCTTGGCGAGCCGCGCGAAGCTTCATAGTCTGAGAGTTTTGTATCTGGTGCTACACAACCCTTTGAAAATAAATCCAGCTTATTATTTTAAGGTGAACAGTAAGCGCCAAACACGAAATAAGCATTAACAAACACTTGATGAGTATCCCTTCAAGAACAATGTTTTTGGCCACTCTTTTTTTTTTCGCAAGCCATACGCGCTTGGAATGCCCTGCACCCCACTGTGTCGACACAGCCGAAAGTTGATAAATTTGTTGATCGAGCGAGTGAATGTGTGCTGACTTTTATTTAGCCGTGATTTCCTGAATCGATGATGTCGCAAGTTTTAACTCTGTCTTTACAATTACGTTTTGTATTTGTTTGTTTTTTGCTTGCCCCAGCAATTTTTCTGATGTTTATATTCATGAAGACTCCTGACCTATCACTACGACGAATTTCGCACTATGTTTGAGATAGTTGCTTGAAATTTTAGGTGCTTGCAACATGTGTTTTTAGTCTGTGTATTGCTTGTTTTTACAATATACAATTTGATACCACTCCTGTAATAACTCCATCACGGGATTGACAGTATTACAAGTTAATAAATAAATGAATAAATAAATAAATATTAAAATGTGCCACGCAAAAGACGGGAAACAGAGGGCTGAAACGAGACGATGTTTTCCGTATACGGTTAATGCAATGATTTTGTCCACATGAGAAACCAGTTCTCAACCCCGTCGTTTTGACTTGATACTATGAGCGCGCGATGTCGAAAACTCTAACATGGCGGAAGCTAGCTGTTGAAAACGAAGAGCTTTCAGCCGTGCTGGCGTAAAATTCGTTTGCCTGATGGACGAGTTGTGCGCTAATTTACTTACATATTCACCATCCTGACGTACGCATGACATAGTTGACGGGACGTAATAAAAGACGAGCGCAGAGCACGTTTCATGCTTATTAGATCTCGCACCGTGGTCACACTAAAGACGTAATCGCAGAATGAGAAAAACTGCGGTTTTTACGCTGGTCTTATGCAAAACAAATACAGGATTTGCGCATTCATTATGAAAATGCAAGGGCATTGGAATACAAGGCATTTGGTATTTTCTCGATACTTTTCGTTGTTAGGCATTTGGTTTATTTGGACAATTTTTTGCGTTCCAGTGAAACGAGGACTAATGAACTTTTAAGCCATATTCAAGGAATATTGTTGCATTCAACGTTAAGACACAGTTATTAGAAAAAAGTGGGTTTATTCATTCAGCGTATACTTCGAAGCAAACTCGCGAGATTTTCAATCTTGTACTTGTTTCATCAAAGGTTCCATCTCACAATATATTCTACAATCAGCAGTAAAAAGCTCGCTTTATCCGGAGCGTAGAGCCCCGGCAATTTTCGTATTTGTGGTTGCATTCACCATCCATCTCTGTCGTTTCGTTAACTGCCCCACAGCATGTACGTTGTTCTTCTCCTTTACTGAATGTCGCATCATGATTTCGCGTTCTAAGGCAACCCGACCTCGCTTCGTACAGTAAAGCACTTTCCTTGAATTAGCGTAAAACCTCTCCCGCCTTATTTAGTTCTTGCCCTTTCAGTAGTTACTGAAAGCTGGCTTTTTTTCATCGCTGTCATCCAATAAATCCTCTCCGCCTATCTGACTATTTTTTATGCTTTTTGTTGCCGTATCGCCCACACTGCGAGCGATATATTTACACTGCGAGCCCATCTACTCTCCTTCATTTTTCTAAGCCCCTCTATAAATCTCAGTTTTCGCTGAGCTTTCCTTAAACCAATGCCTGTCCATCCAACATCTGTCTTTACAGCCTCATTCGTCGTCTTTCCGTGACCGCCCAAACAGAGACGCCCCTCAGATTTTCATATACATCCATTCCTGATTGCGATTCTGACTTCATGCAAACCAATGTGTTTCCAAATGTGAGCTCTAGAACCATTACGCCTTTCTACGAACCTCAAAGCACTTTGTGCCTATTACATCCCCATAACGCTCTGCGTTTCATTACTGCACCAATCTTCTTTCCCTTTTCTGCCGATGTTTTTCTGTATCTCCCTCATTTTTTCATACTCTGAGGTACTTGTACTGATTTCCCTCGATATTTCTTGACCCTTTATTGAGACCACCTGGTCAATGTGATCATTCAATACCACCAATTCACATTTTCTTGCACTAAGTCCTAGTCCTAAAGCCTCGTCCTCCCTTGCACAGTTATACCAGCCGCTGTATAGCATCTTGACTGTCCGCCAATAGGACAGTATTGTCTGCATAAAATAGACCTAGAAGATTTTTCTCAACCATCACGCCAGCCTGCTTGTGTGACAGGTTAAACCCCATGCTACTTTCCAGCACTTTGCCCGTCCTCACCATGTACAGCATGAATAACAGCGAGTACAAAGAACATCCCTGCCTCCGCTCCTTGTTATTTTCAGCACTGTCATTGCTACTTATCACTTGCCAGTCTATGCAAACTGTAATTTATCGGTGTATTTCGCTCAAAAGATGTATACAGTAGTCACCTATGCCACTTCCTTCAATATGTCCCACAAAATTCTCTGATTAACGTTGTTTTATGCCCCAGTGATGTCCAGATAAGCTACGTGTATAAGGGCCTGTTTTCTATTTTAGATATTTTTATACTCTGAGCGACAAACAGGTTATCGTCTAGCCGTCTGTAGATTCTGAAGTTTTCGCGAAATGTCGTTTTTCTTTGCCCATGTTTCTTTTTTAAATTTTACTGCCTGCATCGCCAACCTGTATAGCGCAGATTTAATGGTTAGCGGTCTATACGAGCGAATGATGACCTTTTCTTCCTTGTCTTTATAGAAGAAGTTCATTCTACTCTTCCACCAAATATCTGGTATTTCTTTTTTTTTTGCAAGCACTTTTGTACAGATTTTATTTTACCCTATGTAGGGTCACTGGCGGCTCTTAAGTTGTTTAAATAACTAAATAGCTAAACAGGAACCGATGACTGACGAATAAATGTGTGTAATATTAAATAATTGTTATCGCCAATTTCTTACAATTGTGCTAGAAACTCAAGGTACAAGTTCACCGCCTGCTGCAGTGTAGATATAAATAGCAGCTTAGGTACATTACCGCCTGTCGCACCTGTATTGAGTGATGGGGACCCTCCATGCGGGATGCCAAAATCTGCTGGGTCCCCTGCACAATGCGAAATACAGGTCACTTGTAAACATAGTCAGTATCACCTTGCACTTATTCGCATCAATAAAGTAAAGGCCATCTTCGATGAAATGTGCCCCCAACTGTTGCTATAATTGCTTCAGCAGAGCACAGGGATGTTCCATTATCCCATCCCTTCTAACAATGTGCATCATATCAGATATCTTATAGATAGGGAGAGTTTGTCATCCGTGAACCTAGCCTCTATCAGCACGGTACATATAAGAAAAAAAACACGACACAGGCGTAAAGAGAAGGCGCTAATACAATGTAAGTACACAAATCAATAATACCTCAATAAATAGCCGGTACAAGAATTTGTCACCATTTCGTTTGACTTTACCGAAGTTCACAGGTTACACTGTGTTAATTTGTTCTAGATTATTAATGTGTGCGCAGAAAGCATTCCAGGGCGTTTAATAGAGAGTGTGTCCTTGTTTGATAAAAACGTTTTTCTTCTGTTGCTACATTAGTAGGTTTCATGACCACAATTCATGTTTTTACATCTATAAAAGTGTTGATATTTATGAATCTGGCTAGGTACATTATAAGCTTATTATGTTTCATATTCAGAGCCATATTACCAGAAATCTTATTGTTTAGTGTTATAGCATTTTATATAGGAAAACAAAGTAATATTCACGCACAATGGTGGCCGGAAGAGGATGTAGTGTCGAGTTTCACTATCTCTTATATATCGCGGTACTGCTATATTATTGTTGCCAACTAATTGCAGCTTTCGGTAAGGCGAACGCTAGCAGTTAACTATTGTCGCACCTTGCCAATGTATTCACGTTTGCTTCGACTCTCTGGCTCTTTTTATAGTGCGGTCACCAATGATGACAGTTGCCCCGTCATATCTCAAGAACAATTTTGGCACAACTTTATGCTTTGGTTTACATGCGATTAAACTTAACCAGGTATATATTGAATACTTAGATTTCTTCCCCTTTCCATTTAGCCATTTTTTAGAAATAGAACATTGCTAGAAGGCGCAAATGTGTAATCACGCTTTCGCTGACTTTACTCTTCAAGGAGCTGCAATTTTTAGGTACTTTTGTGTAGCACATACTAGGCTAACGTTTATTAGACAGGTATAGCGCAGCGCACCAATATACGTGACGATAGTTTAGCGTTAGCGTGATAGTAGAGGTTAACGGATTAGCGCTCCTGTACCGCAAACATGCGTTGCAGACAGCGCGGCACAGTTTAGCGGGGTTGCGTTTACGAGCCGAATCTGGGGTGGTGACGTCGCCTAGCGAAGTGCTGGACTCTCTCTGGACTCGCATTCCCAATGTAAAAAAAAGAACGGAGAATGCTCATCTGTATTCTCTCGAGCATCAATATCCCTGTTTTTCGTAATAATAAAAAAGTAACTATGAACCAGGCATAAAAAGAGCAAATTTTTATGTTGCAGATTCGCTTACACTGATCTTCTAGTTAGGCCTAGGAACGTTCGAATTGGTAAGCTATCTCTAAGCTAAGGTAAGTTATCTCTAATACTCGGTCGTCAAAGCTACCTGAAGGCAAGCGAAGTCATTTTGCATAATGACAAGCTGCGTAAGAAGTGGATTCATCCAACACTTACTTCATTTGCAAGTGGGCGTACAAAACCACCGCCACGTTTTATGTACGCTACGTAGACCGAACAAACACGGTAAGGTTAAGTATAACAAATATCGTGTGTTAGGTTTATGCTGTAGGTCCCTTAGCGTTCTGAGTATGCGAGTTTAGGTCTAGCGCTTCCTATTAGCTCGCTATCTCGCTAAGCTATAACTGCTATTAGGCTGTCTCGGTCTTCCGTTGGACAGTTGAGGTTTGCATGCGTCCATCAGTATACTGTCCGTGCATTTACGCGCACCTCAAATGTGTGTTCCAGAATGCTCCAGCCAGCCGAAACGAGAGCTTCACAGCAGGATGGCTCAAAAGAGTAGCAGATAGTAGGATGCCGATAGGAGAGTAGCACCAAGGTCGTGAATGGCGCGACGCTGCAAGCTTCAGTATCCATGCCTGCGGACTTTCACATAGTGCACGAGCAAAAAAAAACTTCGACTTCGTTCCGTATAGAAGCTAGGTGTACACTGATCTTGCAAGTAGCTAACGAAGCTTGCATTGATTAGGTTTCCTAAAACTCGTCTGAAGGGAATGTATATGAGGGGCGTTGAAGGAGGAACAGGACTAACGACGTTGCGGTGAGGGTGAATGGTTATTAGCGAAAATCGAGTGCGAAGTATCACCCCCGAAACAGGGCCTCCTCAATGAAATTCCACGTGCCACATAGAATTCCAGGTATACTCCTTGATGTTCGCGGAAAAGTCATACTGTCGCTGAGCGCATGCAGTAAAAAGTATGCAAAGGGCACCCCAGTTTACTTCTCCCGGTCACGTTCGCTGGGTGCCAGCGGCTCGATTGGCGTGAACCTAGCTGTGGTCGGTGCCCAGTATGATTGCGCGGGGCGTCCAGTACAGAGTGTCGAGCGAAAAAAATATCGACGTACGAGGTAGTATAACTACATTTTAATAATGCATACTTTCCAGTTATAAAGAGACTTAGCCATATCATTAAATCCTTGCAGCTGATGCTTGTCGCTACTCTCGCCGCTTGTCGCTACTATCACTTCCTCTGTCGGGCAGTCAGCGCTCAAATGCTCCACAGTAGAGCTGGAGCTGAAATGCTCCGCAGCAGCACTTACTAAAACATAACACTCTGAAGTCTGCAGCACTTATTCGCGGCGCCGAAAAGATAAAAAATTACGCCATCTCGCGCTAAAGGAACCATATGTAGATACCAAGAAGCAAGCGCTAACGTTTATACAGGCGGCGATGTTGTCACTGGCACTCATCGCGGCGTTTCGCAGGAGAAAAACCTTGGAAGGCGCCAAGAACGCAGTGTTGTAGAGCTGTTTCCTTCTGGAACATGTCTAGCATGGCTAATGGCAATGAGAGACAGAAGGCGCTGTTTTGACACAAAAACCCGAAGTCCCCTTTTAGCTTACGCAAACACTGCGAATTTGAAAGAAGCAACGCTGGAACAGGGCGAGGACCAGAAGACAGCGCCATGTTTGTGTCGCCTCGTCTCCGCTCTGTTCTAGCGCTTCTTCTTCTTTCAAATTGGGTATGTACCAACCAGCCAAATTTAAGACACGCTGCGACTGTTTAGTGTTCAATAACGCACAGCAGACATCTCTCACCGCCACTACTTGGAGGTCGAGATGCAATGCCTATATATACAGTATGGCCTGTGAATGGTTATGCAGCGTGAGCAGTCAGATTTTTCAATTGAGAAACTCGCTAGTAGCAGACGCTGCCTGCACCGGTGTTGCGAAGCGAAAGAGAGAAGTGAAAGATAGGGAGCACACATGCTCAATGGGGGTGTAAACGCCGCGAAGAGGGATGCCCAGAAGAGAAATAGGGGAGTGAGAGCGTAAACTTGTAGACCTTGCCTGTGTCGACCTTGTGAGGCAAGAGAAGGGGATGGTAGGAGAGGATAAAGAAAGAGAACGTACGCGCATGCGCAGTAAGGGGGGTCACACCGCACATCCGATTGAGCTCGACCCTAAACTGCTTTGCATTTAAAAACGGAGCCGGCAGGTGGTCTCAACTAGTATGCGTGGTGTTTTTATTCCTAAAAGAGCCAGATTCCGAGCTTAAATATACAGGCACTTGAAGCAGGCCTAAGCGTCTTTTATTTTTTAAACTTTTGTTATGAAAATAAGTGAATTACTGATTGCAACCCCCAAATGAGCGAAATGCTGCACTGTTTTGAATAAAGTCAAATGTTGCACCTCAGTCAGGTGCCCTAAATCAGTGACACGTCAACGATCATGACCAAAACAACCGTCTTCTTGCAATTATAAACTTATTGCTTAACAACCTTTGAGGGTCATCATGAGGCGTCAAACAGCAGGCTTTATCCCGTTCAGCGCAGACACGGAGGGTAATTTGGCCTAGTGAGTATATTTTTCCGGAATGACACATTTTGCATGTACAGCCTGTACATCGTGCACTCTACGCGTTAGTGTAAAGCGCGCAAGCACCCAGCTTTCCTAGTCACTTTATACGCTACCGCAGGGAGCACAAAAGGTAACTGCAGGTTTTTGCTATGCGGGGCAACACCTTGAGGCAGTTTTAAGGTCTGACGAGGTCAGCCTGACTATGAGGCCGCGCATGCCCCAGACACGCGAACTAAGGGCCTGAAGCGGGATTCACGAGGGAATCTCCTTTCTTGTCTACAGAGCTGTAGCTCCGAGACCTCAACACGTTGTTCCCGAGGGCAGTCGGGAAGCGAAGAAATGAACTCCACCACAAGGGCATGGCGTTTGACTGGTGCTGCCAGATGCGGTTTTATAAGTCGCATGCATTTCGCTCAGCCCAGGCTCTATGTTCGAGCAACTACAAAAGAATGACCAGCCTCCCAGAGTCAGCGCAGTTATGCAGAGCAGTGTTTACTTTTGCACTCGTCCGACTGACATGAATATATTGAGCAACAAGGTAATTGTCAATTTCCCGGTACCCATTGAAGCAATCAATCATGAGACAGATGGGCTCATGGTGGTTGACAATTTTTAAGTAAATGCCACGCTGCACAAAATACCGTGCCATGGCAAGTGTATGCAAGACGAGTAGCGGGGAACAAAAGCAGTTTATTCAGTAAAGCAGCCGAGTACGTAAGGAGGCTTGTGATAAGCGGATCGAGTGTTGCACATGCGCGTTGGTTGCCGCGCAAGCGTGACTTGCACTCTACTACATCTTCCCTTTTTTGGGGCAAAAAAGAGACATAACACACACACACACACACGCACACACACGCACACACACACACACAAACAAGCGTTGAGGAAATTTTTCGTTTGAAAACATGGAGAGCTTTGGCTATTTGTGACGTTCTGGCAATGGATAACGTTGCGGCTCTTGGCGTACGCGTTCACTTTTTCGAAGGACTTGAGTTGAGTCTGATGGTGCTGCTTGGTTTTCTGCTGGGGACTCGCGGGCAGGCGACGAGACTTCTGTGGCCCTAAGATGTTCTCTTGTGTGGCGCAGCTGCTGCCCATTGTATGTAGTCACCACGTAAGATAGCGTGGGCCCTGCAGGACCGACCATTATGGCTGGAGCCCACGTTCTGCTGCGTGTGTCATATATGGACACTCGGTTTCCGCTGTGAAGGTCTGGCTGACTCCTTGTAGTCCTGTTGTAGTAGAAGCACTGTTTATGTCGTATTTCTTGCAGTCGCTGATGAACAGTTTCTGTGGGAACCGTCTTCGGTTCCAAGTGACAGTTGAGGACCGGGAGTTGGCTTCGTGTGTGACATCCCATGAGCCTTTGAACTGGCGATTGCAGCCATTCGTTCTTCGGAGTGTTCCACCATTCCTGCAACGCACTGTAATGTTCAAGGGTGGCAAACGGGCACTTGTTTAACAGATGCTTAGCTTCCTGAACAGCGCGTTCTAATAAGCCATTGCCGCACGGGTAGTACGGGCTAGACGTGATGTGGTTGATATTAAATTTGCTCATAAAAGCGTAGAAGTTCGTGCTGTTGAAAGGCGGGCCGTTGTCACTGCACAGATTCGCTGGAAAGCCATGCCTTGCAAAGATTTCTGCACTAGCTCTGATTACTGCAGCAGCGGTGGCATGACTAAGCTTGCGAATCTCAAAGAACAATGAGTAAGTCAACGACAATGAGGAATTCATGGCCTTCGTCATGAAAAAGATCCACCCTGACTACTTGCCATGGCAGAGTTGGTAACTCGTGGCTGATCATGGGAATTCTTGCATTTCTTTTTTTGTATTTGTCGCAAACAGCACATGTCTTCGCTACATCTGAAATATTAGCATTCATGCTTGGCCAGTACATTACCTGTCGTGCCCTTGCCTTCATTTTATCATCGCCACAATGTGCAACGTGGAGCAGGCCGAGAACTTCTCTGCGCTTTGCTGGTGGAATGACAAGCTTGTTACTTCTGGAAAGCAGCCCGTCCTCGACGTGGAGCTCATCCCGGAATCTGCAATATGGCTTTAAGGCATCCGGCAGCTGCTGCTTGCTTTGGGGCGACTCTGTACTTGCGTAGCGGTAGAGCTCGGTCATGAGTGTGTCCTTCTCGGTCTATGCTTTCATGCTGAGTAGCTGCCAATCTGAAACAGGTAGCGAAGAAATAGCGTTGACTTGAAATTGTTTCGTTTCATCCACCAGCTCTGTTTTGCGAGGAAAACGCGAAAGTGCGTCGGCCAAAGACTGTTCTTTTCTCGGTTTGTATGTCACGGCGATGGGAAATCTTTGCAGCACGAGCCGCATGCGCTGATGACGAAGAGGGCAATCGCAGAGTGGTTTCTTGAAAATTGATTTCGAGTGGCCGATGCTCGAATTTTACTGTGTTTAATGGCTGTCCGATAATGTAGTCTTTGAACTTCATACAGCCATTAAATATGGCTAGGGTTTCTTTTTTGATTTGTGCATATTTCTGCTGCGTGGCCGTTAAAGAACGGAGAGAATAGGCTATGGGGGGGGGGTCAGCTTGTAGGAAGACTGCGCCGACGTTGTACTGACTCGCACCAACGGACCATTTCACTGCTTTGTACTGGTCAAAGTAGGCTAGTACTGGCGCTGTAGCAAGACTAGCTCACAACTTTTGGAAACTATTTTCCTGCGCTTCAGTCCACGTCCATGCGACGTCCTTCTTAAGCAGCTCTCGCATATGCGTGGATGCAACAGACAGGTTTGGGATGAAACGCGATAAAAAGTTGACCATTCCAAGGAATATTTGAAGCTCATTACAGTTTTTCGGCGCAGGTACTTGAATGATATCTTGTACTCATTCTGGATCCAATGACAGTCCTTCTGCCATGAGGAGGTGGCCCATGTAACGTACTCTGGACTGCAAATATTGGCACTTCCTTCTGTTGAGCCTTAAATTGCATTCTCTGCAGTGTTCAAGCAAGGCAGTGAGGTTTCAGTCATCCTCCTGCCTCGGGTTTCCCCATACTATTATATCATTCATCACGACCGCTACGCCAGCCAAATTCCCCACCAGTTCATGCATGGCACGTTGAAAAACCTCTGGTGCCGATTCGATGCCGAATGGCATGCGTAGAAATCTGTACCTTCCAAACGGTGTGCTCATAGTGCACACACGCGAACTTTGTTCATCAAGGGTTATTTGCCAAAAGCCTAAAGCAGCATCGAGCGTGGAAAAATATTTGGCTCCTTGCAGCCGCGGCAGTACCCCGTCCAAAATCGGCATATGGTACTGCTCTCGCAAAATCGCCTTTTTTAAATCTGAAGGATTCAAACATATGCGTACCTTCCCATTCTTGAATACTACGGCCATGTAGCAGGTCAACACGCTCGGCTCTTTCACCTTTGTGATGATGCCATCGCGTTCCATCTCGTCTAGCTTTGCTTTCACTGGTTCTTGAAGGGCGATGGCGATTCTCCTTGCGGGTTTGATGGTTGGTGGTACATTGGGTTCAAGCTGCAGGCGATAGGTGAAGTCTTCATGTTGTCCTAGGCCCTGGAAAATATCATCAAAGCCGGATACCAACGTGTCAGAAGCTTTGACGTTGACTGCATTTGTGCGTTGTATTAGGCCCAGTCTCTCAGCGACTTCACCACTTCGTGTAACTGGCACCTCTTGAGCGACAAAAAAATGCAGCATATCCACGGAGTGAATGATGGAGAGTGGGGCGAAGCATTCCTCCGTCCATGCGTCCGTCTGTGTGACCATCCATGCGTCTGTTCGTGCGCCCATCCCTGCGATCGTTCATGCAACCGCCCCTGCGTCTGTTCATGCGTCTATCCATGCATCTGTCTGTGTGTCCGTTCGTCCATCTATTCAACACTCCAAGTGCCACCATCTCGCATCTTTTTATCTTATATTCCCCATATAGAAGCACCGCCATTCAGTGGACATTCCAAGGACTAAACGAGAGGTGGCACACGCACACTTTCTTACAGCTTGCGTTTCGGGTCTACTTCCCACATTCAACCACCTTGAGTTCATGGTATAGACTAGTTCATTGTATTGATGGCCCTGCGGCTCAACGCTCACTAAACCTTTCTAAAACTAAGAAGGTTACACCCAGCGAGTATTATGTAGCAACCATTTCTTGTCCGATAGTGCTCAATGTACATGCCAGCGGCTGCTAATGGGGATCGCAGCGTGCGCGTTGACTAAAAGCCGAATGCTCCTGTTTCTCATTTCCCATTAGCATCCATTGACATGTACATTGAGCACTATTTTTTATTGTTAAACAACGCACAGAAGAAATCTTTCACCGGCACCACCTTGGAGGTCAAGTGTTATACCTATTTCAGGTATGTGCCACTGGTGGTTACGTACTACGAGGGACGCACAAGCCATGCCATAAGGAGCTTCGCCCCTAAAACGTGACCTTGGTGCACTCGTCCCGTACTGTCTCCGTTAAGGCTGTGGTTACATGGAAAAGCTTGCTGCACGGCAGAAACTAATTGCCGTGCCCACTTCTGACACCATGTATGCTAGACGAGTAGCGGGGAACAAAAGCAGTTTATTCAGTGATGCAGCCGAGTGTATAAGGAGGCTTGTGATAAGCGGATCGAGTGTTGCACATGCGCGTTGGTTGCCGTGCAAGCATGACTTGCGCTCTACTACAGCAAGGTGGCCGTCAATGCACGTGGCTCTCAGCGGCGTAGCATTGGTCCGTGTTTTAGCGTTCGTGCGAGCCCACCGTTGCAGGAGACTCTGCTCTACACAGACGTGGCCCGCTGCACACCACAGAGGTGGAATTCCCTTCATGGTCTCACCTTTGAAGCTCACCGAACCAGCCTGTTTTTTCTTAGCTTGGTGCCTGTCAAGTTCTGACGTATCAGAGCCTGAAAGAAAACTGTCAAGTTGTCGGGCCGCAGAGAGAGAAGCTACAAGAACTGGCTGCTCGCGCACTAAAAACAGGTGTGGCCGAGGCTCTACAAGTAACGCAAGCTTAAAACAACAAAAACAAAAACGCGGGGATACTAATCGAAGCTTTTTAGATAGGAAGCTTATACACGAAAAGTAAACTCATCGCACTGGCAGGTTTGGGAGGTGAGAGATAAAGACCCCAAGGATCACGCATGACAGGTGCTGCAGAGTGGACGTTGTGAAGCAAGGCAGTACCACGAAGTACATTAAATAACGCAGCATGCAAGTGTCTGACATACCGCGAGTGTACAGGTCGCAATTGCCAGCCAAGCGGGTGCGCAGCTTCGCATTCCCGCGGAACAAATGGCAAGTTTCAATTTCGGTTCCTTCCGGTGGGCAGAACTGAGTGTGCATACATTCGTAGTCGTGGTTTGTCGAGCAGTTTGCCAGGCAGTTGGGTAAGTGCGTGTTGTTCAGCACAGTGGACGGCTCCGGCCTGTACACTTCGTGACTTGGAAGCACCTTGTACTCAGCAAGGTAGCCTGTACAGAGTGAGAACATTGACTGAGACTGCGAAGGGCAAGCAGTCAGCTTCTCTTTGGGAATAACTTTGAGGTGTGGAATTAGATTTTTTCGGGATATATCACTCTCGTGATCGATTTCACAATAGAACAATGTATGAAATAATATCTCTGTGTTCCTGCTGCGGCCAAACGGTATTAAGCTCCTAGTATTCCTAGGACTAGCACCAATCCATGACAATAGCAAAATAATAAATAGACACTTCGCATGCACACAAAGAACCACACGGTATCATGGCTGACCGTTGTATATACGGTAAATCATCTTGCAGAGATCAGCAAGTCTCAAGCTCCTCGCTTCATTTGTGCCACCTGAAATGAAATTTATCTATATGTTTGCACATTTTGAGCCCATTTGCATGCAATAATGCGCTGAAGTGCTCGTGTAGTACTCGAAAACTGTTTGCGTTTTCAATTAGCAGCAATTTTATTGTACTACGAAACCATTTCCGTATTCGCGATTTGCCAATATTCACTAACTGCTGCGCAGACGTGACGAAAGAAGGGCAATAAAGTTTTTTTTGTAGTCAAGTCTAGGCGAACTGTGCAGCTTTGGCTGCCTATATTAAAACCGCTACTATTGGCGATGGCAACATTGTGGTGGTGTCCTGGAGAATGAGAGGCCGGTTCGCTTATTTCAGATAACATTCGGTGGTAATTCTGACGAATGCATTTATTTCGTTACACGGGCAGAGCAAGCTGCATGACTTAAACTGTGTCGAACTGACAAAGTAGTGGGCTTGTATGTAACAAAATGAACTGACTCAGGTGACTCGAAAGCAACAGAAAAAACTGAGAATCCACCAAATGCTGCGAACAAAGGAAAATATTTTAAAGGTTTCAGGGCAGTGCCATACAAGTTAAAAAAACAGCATCGATAGTTTAATTAAAAAGTCACATAACAGCAATGCTTTGGCTGTGAGCTTGTTGCTCACGAGTACTTAGGGAAACATTGAGGCTCTATAAGGAGACACAAATGGAGAAACGCAGCGATTTCTGTGAAAAAGTTATCATTTTTGGTGACTCATTCGTCCATTCTGCAACTGTACATCAAACAGAAGGTGATTTTGCCGGTGTAAGAGCTTTTGTTATTTTGAAAATAGTGAGTTTGCGCATCCAAGAAACTCTGGTGTTTTCGCGAGTCATCATGCGCATGTTTGAGTGGTGTGGCTGATAAGGTATGCTTTTTTTTTCAGGCAACAAATCGAAACAGTTCTTAATAGCCGCCCGTACTGTGTATACTCTCTGTTTATTTGTCATCGTCTGTTTGCTGCCTCGGTGTTCACGTAAATCATATTCCAGGTATCACTATCATCTCTACTACTTGCGAATGATGTCAACAACTACTTTGGGTGGATCGCTTCTAGAATATGCAACAAACACCAAAAATTAGAAAATATTCTATAATGAATATTATTGGCTCTACCAAAAACGCCCGTCAGCCTCCACTGTCGTTCTTGAGGAGAAGAAGGGAGTGAGCGAGAAAAACTACAGACAATGCTGGTCGGCTATCCAGAGATCTCCGCAACGCTTCCTTGTACGGGGGAAGATTTCTAAAAGAGGATGAAAAAAATTAAAAACAAAGTAAAATGATGAAACCGTTGCATGAAGAAGTCACGAAGTTACCGTAATTGTGTCAGTTCTATGATAACAAAAAATAATAACACTATCGAATGCACAGCCACAATATATCGAACATGTGAACATTCCTGTTACACTTAAAATGCAATAGCGTTTACATAGTAGTAGCAGGTAGTAACTGCCGTAAATGTCTTTGATTAATAACAGAGAGTTAAACAGAGAGGAGCTGGTGAACATTTTTCCACCCTAACATAACCTCCCAAGTATTGAATAAATTAATGAATATACACTACATAATAAAGTATCTATGTACTTGATGAAGGTTAAAGAAACTAAAAATACATGCATGTCTGGCGCTGTTCTTTGTTTTAACATTACTACCCAGCTTTCTACAGTCGGTAGTGAATGTAAAAAGTAGCAAGAGCTGCATTGTGAGGCCTGCGAATGCTTCCTTTCGTTCTCCCAACCACATAAACATAAAGCGCGAATGATAGCGAAGACTGCATGCCAGTGTAGCAGCTGCATGCACGCGAAAGCAACCAACCTGTTGGAGGTGGCCTCTTGGGTACGAATTTCAAGTAGCAAATGACGCCCACGATGATTGCGGTGACCAGCAAGGCACTCAACCCGCCCAATGATGAGGCCAAAAGCTGAAAAGCATTGTCACAGAAAAGGAAAAAATAAGATCGATTCCTTTCATTCAGTAGGGCGACAATAAGTCGGAAACTTCCCTTTATAGCAAATTTTCTAAGAAAAAATAAACAACCTCCATGAAAGACATCTGTTAAAACTTTGTGCTTTTCAAAAGCACAAAGCTCTTTCCATTGGCTTTCTCAGCTGTCCAACTTCAATGTAGGGCCGTCCGCGAAAATGCAAGTGTATTTCGTAAGAAGTTACAAGTTCCTTAAGAGTAACCTAGCTAAGTGAATCAAAGGCAAGTTTACCATATCTATCTATCTATCTATCTATCATTCTGTCTGTCTGTCTGTCTATCTATCTATCTGTCTATCTATCTATCTATCTACCTATCGACCTATCTATCTATCTATCTATCTATCTGTCTCTCTATCTATATGTCTGTCTGTCTGTCTGTCTGACTGTCTGTCTGTCTGTCTGCCTATCTATCTATCTATCTACCTATCGACCTACCTATCTATCTATCTATCTATCTATCTATCTATCTATCTATCTATCCATCTATCTATCTATCTGTCTGTCTGTCTGTCTGTCTGTCTATCTATCTATCTATCTATCTATCTATCTATCTATCTGTCTATATATCTATCTATCTATCTGTCTATCTATCTATCTGTCTGTCTGTCTGTCTGTCTGTCTGCCTATCTATCTATCTATCTATCTATCTATCTATCTATCTATCTATCTATCTATCTGTCTGTCTGTCTGTCGATTTATCTATCTATCCATCTATCTATTTATCTATCTATCTACCTATCTATCTCTCTATCTATCTACCACAATCGTCATTCGAAGAGCCCTTTTCAAGTTGCTGCTACGCCCGAATAAGTGGCTGGTGCTAACTGAGCCGCCACGTTTCAACCATTTTTTATTACATGACTAATGGCAGTCTAAGCATAGTAGAATTGTACTTTGTCCGCCGCGATGGAGCAGGCGTTAAGGTGCTCGACTGCTGAATCGAACGTCACGGGTTCAATCCCGGCCAAGAGGTCGCATTTCGGTGGAGGAGAAATTAATGCTTGAGGCGCGTGTGCTGTGGAATTAAAGATTGCCACATGAAGAACATTTTCGTAGCTATCCACTATGGCACCTGTCATATTCATATCATGACTTTTGAACGTAAAACCCGGGACAATATTGCATTCGTTTTTTCTCTGTAATGTCTGTGCACATTCAACCACAATATATTACAGACGATGCGAGCGCGTGACAAAAAACCTCTTCGCCACATTTCGGTTATGTCAGCGGCGATCGACAGCACCGCAGTACCCGAGACGTGCCCTTCCCCTAATGTCTGTCTGTTTCTGGCTGGGAAGTAAGGAAGTAATAAACTTTACTGTTCAAATTGGTATAGCGGAGCAGGTTTCGCTTAGGTGGGATGTCTCCTAATTACTGGAACCCTCTGGTCTTCGTTGCCGCATTGGCTCTCACGGCGAGATGTCGTTGCGGGTCGACATCCTTCGAGGCGAGCTCGGCCTCCTCCGTTTCGAGAAGCTGTTCGCTTTCTTGGACAGCGTCACAGGTACACGGCGGGGGTGATAGGTCTCTATGTGTATTAAATAGACACTCGAGGATCATGTGGGCCAACGTGTCAGATATGGCACACGTCGAGCAAAAATATTCGCGTTATGTTGGGTACACTCGGTGCATTAGTAAACCGCGTATGCTTGTGTTGCTCTGCCAGCCTTCTTAGAATAGGGCTGTCCTCTTCATTGAGCATCAAATGTGGTGGTGGATACTTTTTGCGAGCCAGCCTATGGTATCGCAGTATTGCAGAGTAGGTGATAGATATGGACTCAGCCTTCGCGGACGCACTCCTGGCGTCTAGAAAGCGGGGAAGGGGTAGCCCGATAGGCGTGATCGCGAGCGGTGGCATGAGCCACCTAGTTCCCCTCCAGCCCTTTGTGCCCAAGAACCCATGTCACACAGGTGAAAGGCAACGGAGTGCTGCGGTGCTTCAGTATCTGGATTGCTTGGGTAGACACACGACCTTTGCTGTAGTTTCACATGGCTGGTTGGGAATCTGTGAGTACCGCATCTGCATTCTAGCACGTTGTGGTAGCTAGTGAAATTGTCACCTCCTCTGCAGTTTCCGGGCTTGGAGTGCATACTTTGGCAGATTCAAGCTCTACGCCCCGAGAATGAACGACGCTCAGAGCGTAGGTGTGTCTATCAGGATACTATAGGCTGCGCCTGTGTATCTGGCGTCCGGATCTCGGCTGTGATTTCGTCTTACAGCATTCACTCGTAGCTACCCTCTTTCCTCTTGATGTGCGGGGTGCACATTACACGGAATTCATGCAATGCTGAAAGATTCGCGGATGTTCGGTGGAATCTGTTCCTTTAGGACGACGTCTGTGTCACCTATAAATGTTTCGCTGTAGTTGAGCCGTTGTATGCACTAATGTTCCTACAAATAATTTTCACCTTTCCCTTCTTACCACGATGCACTTTGTGGCATCTGCGTCAACGTGCTTCTACCTCGATAGGACTTTATCAGCACAACTGTTATCAGCCACAATCGCTATCTTAGTATGATACCAAGTCCACGGAATGACAGTCGAGGCACGCCGTGACAGCATTGATTCTTCTAGGCATACTGCTCATAGGCGTTTATAGTTAAACTTGCAAACTAAGAATGTACCATAGAAGTAGAAAGTTGAAATGTCTGTGAATTACAAAAAGATCCGTTTCGGGCCAAGCAGTGCAGTCGACAGGACATGGCGCATCGCTAGGTAGCGCTTACAGACAGTTTGCTTTGACTTAAGCATATAGAGTTACTCTAGTTTGGCTCTCAGACGCGTGGTCCACCAACTTTTGTGGTTGAGTGTACATACACACAGCCTCGACAAAAAATAAATATTTTACCAAAAAAAGTTACACAATTATCGAAGTTCTAAGGTTTTATAGGTTGCTTCATCTGTAGATTTTCTACTTGAGGAAGCCACTCAGATACATCTTCTTGGGCCTTGTGTACGTGATTGCAAAAATGAATATTTCAATAAAAGATGCGACGCGTAATAATATCAACATGTCATTTGTCATATACTGTGCTAGCTCAGTAACATAACCAGATTGAAGGGTACCCCATCCTCGTTCGCAGCTTGGAGCAATTTGATGCAAATTCTAGAAAAACGTCCGTCGATCAACATCCCAAAAAAGACCGCATTCAAGCACTCAGACAAAGCATGTGCAGCTGTGTCCGGCTTCATAAAAATAAAGAAATGGTCTCTCTAAAAAACAAATATTTCCTTTTCCTGCATCCATATGTTTACGTGTGATGTTCCAGTGTGTGATTAACAGAAACGTATTGACAAGAGAAGGGTTGGAATGTGGGCTTATTGGTGAAGCATTTGAAAGAGTTTCATGTAGCGCAAAGTGAAATCCGAATAGAGGAAAGGTACAGATGGCCAGGACAGAGCGCTATGTACTTTACATTTGGACTTCTCCAGTTTCTGCATTTCACCTCGCGCTACATGATATTCTTGCAAATCCTAAGAGCAGCCGGAGTGTTCAAAATTCTTTGAGAAAGAACGTTATGTAGTGAATGGAGTGTCCTTAACACCTCATATATTGCCTTGCAGAAGCGTTAAATGACGCAAACGCGTCCAAAAATGCGAATTGAGCTATGAATGAATGTTATAAAGGCCCACCAATTACAAAGTGCTCAGACATGCATAATCATCAGCAACAGCAGCAAATTCAACAAAGCAAACAGCTGCGTCGGTTAACGTGTTATGCTACGGAAGCATTGTGGGCCTCAGGTATTTCGCAAAAAGAATAATTAAGGCGTACGTGGACCTTTAACAACTGTGCTTGCAATAGGATTTCAATGGTACTTCCGTAGAGACATTGTAACGCGTGCAATCGTTCTTTTTCATATGGAACGATTGAAGCATGCGCAGTGAACGAAAGAAGAAATCACCTTATGTAGTTCATAGAATGACGCGCACGAGACAAGATTACGCTGTGGTGATCCACTCTTGAAGGCGAAGCTTAAGCGTCCACCATTTTTCGTCCTGCCTATGTCGTCTTTCAGTTGCCGAATTAAGCGATAGAGAAAGAGAGAACAAGGTTAAGTGAAAGACAGGGAGGTTAGCCAGAATAACATCTCCAGTTTGCAACCCTGCACTTGGAAAGAAAATAAAAAGGTAAGGAGGGGAAAGGAAAGAATGCTTAAAAAAGAAAACACGCACACACAATCACGGGAGTGTCACAACCGTTTCGCGAGTTCCGTTGACCGCAGAAGGTTCAGCAGCACCTTCGTCGTTTTCTGGTTGGAAGGTAGAATATTCCGGCACTCCGAAATTGACTGCTCCGAAAGCGGCCGGTCATCGAGCCGTGCTATCATTGCCGAAAGCTGTTGTTTTTGTGAGCTTGAACGAGGCAGTCATTAAGGACGTGGAAAATGGTTTTCTCACTGTCACAGTGTTTACACGCAAAATTGTCAGTCATTCCGATTCGGTATGCGAAACTGTTCATGAATGACACTCGAAGCCACAAGCGACATAGGATGGTTGTTTCGAGTTGGGACAGTCTGTATGGAATTTGAAGTTTATGTAACCGATCCAAATGGCATAGATATACTGGTCATTGTCCACATTGGGTCGCATATTCCACGTGCGAGCAAGCGAATCTTTGATGGTGCACCAGTTCTTGATAATAGAATAAATTTCTGTACCCCACTTTCACGACCAATCCTTTCAGAATTATTGGCTCGTTCGTTGCTGTCAATGGCACAGTGGCGTGGAAGCCACTGTAAAATGATGTCATGCCTTTGTTTTTCAATTGCTGATAAATTTTACTCATCTTAATAAAAATTGCTCTAGTACGCCATGACGCGAAGATGACGACACACGCTGCAGGGCTGACTTCAAGCCAGTGAATATGCCTCATTTTGTTGTAACTCCAGCTGAATCAGCAGAAGTGGACTGCTCGGTGCCGCCAGCTCCACAGCAGTCGATGTAGTCCTATGAGGCCTTCTAAATTATGCGTTTCTTCTTTTGCTGGGAATTTCAACACTTCTGCAGATCTCTCAGCAGTTGTCTATTCATTCGTGTAGAGTTTAGATTGGTCTGCGTATTTCTCGCGTAGCATCAGCAGTCTTTAGAACTGCGACGAAAGCTCCAACTTCTTACGGATACTTGGCACTGTCAGACAATGTTTAGGCTGATCAAGAACTAAGGAGATGTCAGGATTCTTTCAGCATGTGTGTACTCTGTAGGAAGGCGCTGTCAATAAGCCGAAATCATCTTGCAAAAGGAGGCGCAGGGCCGATCTTCTGGAAAAGAGGCCAGGGGGGAGGACAGTGGCGCAAGCGCGGTGCGTAATGTGTTCTGTAAGTACCTCCAAGGTTATGTGGATGCTGAGAGGATGGTCGTTTGCAATTACAATAGTCTCCAGTGTTGACGTGCAGCGTGCTAGTCCGAGACAAACTCTGAGTACTTGGCCCTGAACTCTTTCTATTGTGTGTATGTCACTTTCGCAGGTTTTCGTTAGTACCGATAGACTGTACCACAGGTATACCCTAGAAATAGAGTACAGTAGAAATAGAGTACATAGCATAAATACCCTAGAAGTAGAGTACATAGCGTGCACCGGCGTACCCCACCTTTACTCTCCGAGGATCTTGAAAAGGTGTGTGATGGCTGTCAGGTGCTTCTAAGACCAACCTCATGGGGGCTCCAGCAAAGTCTCTATCGATGATGTCACACAATAATCTGTGCGTTCTGTTGTAGCAAAGTTTTGCCCATTTATGGATACAGCATAAGCTGTGATTGGTTTTCGTATAAATGCGACCAACGCAGATTTCTCAGGGTGCATCTCCAAGCCTTGTTTTTCAAGGTATGTCAATATTGAAATTCCAGCTTTTTGGAGCCTCGCACGTACTTGAGGCCGCCCAAACACAGATGTCATCGGCGTAAATGAATATGGCGATCGAACATGGTATACATTCCACAAGACCAATTATTAGAAGGTTGAATAATGCGGCGTTTAGGACGCTGCCTTGAGAAATGCCACGACAAATGTAGCGCTGAAGCGTTGGGCCATGGTCAGTCTTCACGAAGAATGATCTTATGCGCGGATAGCAACAAACCCAGCAGTACAGATTTCCATCGAGACCAACGAATTCAAAGGCGTCTTGTGGCCTCATGAGAAACGCCGCCGTATGCTCCTTTTACATCCATGAATAGCGCGTCCAATCAACATCAGCTCATTTTCTGATGTTGCACGTAGGATAGCCAGATCAATGACACTGTCAATATAACAACGAACACGTCAAAAACCAGCCGCAGCATTTGGGTAGACGCTGTAGTGTTCCAGGAACCAGTTTATTCTGACAAGAATCATTCTCTTCATCAACATTCCTATGCTAGCGAGTGTTAGCGAGTGCTATATGGCGGTATGATGTGAGCTCTCGGGAAAATTTGTCGTGTTTTGAAAGTAGAATATAAATGGCTTGTTTTTAACTCTTGTGGTACTCACCCATCTCACCAAGAGTCGCTCAACACTTCTCACCAAGTTTCGCTGAACAATAAGCAGCAAAGGTCCCTGCGCGTGTCGAATGACCCGCAATCTTCATGCAGAAGTTGTTAGAAACTTCTATACCCCGTCAACCTTGGAAAAGAGCCTGAACTGAGGGCAGCCAGGCGCTTACGAAAGATTCAGCGTCGTTTGGACAAATTACAGCCCCAATGCTGGGCGAAGTTCTGCGGGCCCCTAGGCCCACGAAAACCTCAATTTAATGTAGGCACACCATACATGGCTTCCAAACACTTTCCATACTGCGCTTTGGATTCCTAAATTAGTGAACTTCTTCGATTGTCTAACCGGTATATTTAAGTACTGACAATACTAAAGGTTTGCCGTCAACCTCATCTCATGTGCGCTCTATAGAGGTGCGAAGCTCGTACAAGAACCAGCTGATCACTATTATTATTCAGTATTGCTCTACACCAGCTATGCACTTCCTTCAACTACCCTTGGAAACGGAATGATGCCACTAAATATCACTCTTATTCATTGCGACCAACACTTCCATTGTAACAATGTCTTTTGGTCGTAACTTTGACAAAAGCAGCCGTGTGTGTGTTCTAGACTAAATTGTTTATTTATGCAAACTTGTGTTCAGGGTCGAAAAGCCATACTACAAGCAACAGACGCTGTGAACTGATAGCAGTGAACACAGCGTTGGTGGTCAATATTGTGATGGGTGGTTAGGAGCGTAGGCATTAATGCATGGAGCACCGAACGTTCGGGTCTCATCGCAGGTGGCCATGGAGGCTAGTTACAGAATAAACTCAAGCGTTCGTGTTAGCATACTCAATTCTATCAGGAGATCCTAAAATAACCTAGTAGGTTCCCATGCATACGCGACTCGTTTTTTAAAGGCTGGGGCGCCATGTGTTGGTTGGTTGCAGAAAAACGAAAAAAAGAAGTGTACCGGAGAAACGCCCTTCGGCAATATCAGACGGCAAAAATGTGGGGAAGGAAAGCTGCTCTTTAAACATATGCAGAGATAAATGAAATGCCCAAGTGGTTAATAAAATACCCTGTTTTTGCGCATCCACGAGGGCCTTGAAATTCTCTTTGTGAGATTTTTGACGGCAGAGCAACTCCTCTCACCCTGGGGATTCCACCACTGGCGTTGACTGGCGCCTCCGGCATTTCTTGTTCCATAGGCTACATAAAATAAAAAAGTAAAGCACGTAAGTAGAGGATGCTACAGTTTGAATACACGCACTTGACACTCGATATTTTCTTTTTTTATGCAGGAACAGATACAATAACAAACATTTCGTAGAAAAATCAACCCATGTTCTTTGTTTCCACGCGACAGCATATAGCTGAGTATAGACAGAAGGAAGACAGCGCTTAAACTATAACAGGGGCTAAATTTTATTTGTTCACTGACAGGAAACTCAGTTTTTATTGAGCGAAAACGTGTTGAATCAGTCGTGTTAAATTAGGAACCAATTCATTACAAGAAAAGTTGGGTAGTACCCACGTACAGTGGGAATCCGTGATATCACACATGAATGAGAAAGGTTGAACTGTCACATTAAAATGAGCAAGAGTAACGAGATGGACGTAAATTATGCCATACATGACGTCCATGTCAACATTATTATGCTTGCACCTGGCATTTGCGTTCGTCGTACCAAATTTTGTATATATGAAGCTTGCGAAACTGCTGCAAGCACACATTGAGCGTTGTATGTAGTCATGTTTGACATGACACGCATTTCACTATTACCATGTTTGAATGTGTCAATTACCTTTGTCGTTCGGGTCACGTAGTACCAAATCTCGTATATGTGAAGCTAGCGAAACGGCGTGGAGCGCATCATGAGCATGGCATCTTTTCATGTTTTACATGACACGCATATCATGAGTATCATATTACAGCGAAAGATGTTAGGAGACCACAACTCGGGTCCCGTGCAGTTGCATGCTGTCCGCCGCCGCCGCCGCCGGAGTCCGTAACCACATCGCACGAAACCCTGCACCAATGACACAGTGGGGTTAGAACCCTGGTCTGCTCGGAGCCAGTACAATATTCTACCACTGAGTTACGCCGGTGCTTGTAAGTTGTTGTCATGCTCGCCTTAGGCAGGCGTGACCAAGCACCAATGGCAGAGTGGGGCTCGAACCCACGTCTGCTGGATTCCAGCCTAGTAGTCCACCACTGAGCTACTCTGGTGCTTGTGACTTGTCAAACTTGCCTTAGGCAGGCTTGATGTCGGCAAAGCATTGGCATTATTACGACTTTTAAAGTGTTTTACAAAGGCCTAAGAACAAGCAGTCATCGCACAATGCGATTAGCGTAACGATTGGGCAGTCCAATGTTCCAACTCATTACAAAAGCTTATTCTTGTTTCCCTATTAACTGTGGCGCATACCCACTTCAGCCATAATTTCTCATCGTCGTCAGCCACTGTATGGACAATTGACAAAAAATCTTAGCAAGCGTTTAGCGGATACCACGCTTCTCAGAAAAAGTATGAAAAATTGCATAGCGAATTCCGGCCTCGACCACCAGCTGTGCGGTGCCAGGACGTTGACGGTGCGAAGGCGGTGACTAATCGACGTGGAACTCCGTTTTGGTGGCTTTGGTTGTTAAATATCGGGTATCTTGATACATTTTGAGTCTATTTGTATCTGTTATCTTGTGTTAGTTTACTTTCAGGGATCATCAAGGGATCACAGCAATGTCCAGGAATTCTCCTGGGCAAGGCAGTTCGGCATGGACAGCCTCTCTTCGATCAGATGCGATTCTCCTCGATCTCCTTCTACACAACGGCGTTAGCTGCATTCCAGTTGCACTGTTTCTCTTCGCTAATGAATCAATCCGGTTGAGAAACCCTAAGGCGATTCAGGAGCAGCTTCGAATGATAACCACTGAGTACGAAAGCATCACAGAGGTATGACAGTTTGGCCGCGGAGGTATCATGTGTCGATCACTAGACAAATATTTTGTAGCGGATCTTCTGAAATGCTTATCATTTGCCTCTATCCCGATGAGTGAATATATCCCAACCCATCTTGCATGCATTAAAGGCGTTGTGCGTGGAGTTGACTCACAACTAAGCCCATCTGAAAAGCTTGAGAAACTCTGCTTGGCCGGGGTAATAGCTATCTACCGAGGCACTCGAGTAGTAGACAAGGTGAAGGTAACCACCGAGTCAGTCATCGCAACTTTCACCGGAACATCGGTGAAAGTTGGCCACTAATCTTCAGGGTGGAACCATTAGCATCGCGTCGCCTGCAATGTAAAAATTGTTAGCGTTTTGGGTAAATCTGGAATACGGTGTTGCATTTGTGGGGAGGATCACTCACACACCTATTGCAAGGTTCAAGCTGCGAAGTGCTGCCTCTGTGAGGGTGCTCACAAAGCAGATTATTCCAGTTGTTCTGCTCGCTTTAAAGAGAAGCAACTGTCGGAAGTAATGGACAGGTGACGATGCTCCAGGAGAGAAGCAATGACAGTTAACAAGGAAAAGACACATGGGTATGCTGAGATTGCCAATCAACAAAACGCAATGGCAGATGCTGGCTTTGTCCAAACATTTGAGGCCGCAGTAGAGAAGGCAGTATCAAAAGCAATGAACAGGTTATTTACCAGCCTTTCAGAATGTTTGTACGAGATAATGAACGCTCAGTTAACTCAGCTGATGAACATCTCAGCAGCTTCTCCTCAGACAAGTTCCACGTTGACATATCCGCAAGAGGCAGGATGCAGCACGAGAGACGATAGGGTGCTCCAAAAAGACACTCAAGTGGTTAATAAGCCTACACAGAGAGAAGGTTTACTCCCTAACATAGATCTGAATGTCAACACTGATGTCAAAATCGATTTGCGTGCCCAGAAACGTAGCCGATATCCCTTAAACCCTTCTTCCGTGTCTTCACAGACAAAAGCAAAAAAAGGCTCCGTCTAGCAAGGTCGTAAAGGCAAGCATACTAGAGAAGGTTGCTCCGCCTGTTGGTATATCCCACTATTGAGGCATTAAAAATCTTACTGCAGAAATTTCGTTCTATTTACACAGCTTCCACAGATTTATTTTGTGTCAATGTTGAAAAAAAAACATATATAACATTACTACAAGAATCTTCTTTCTAGATCAGTATATTCAATAAAACATTATAGATCATTTCGTTTAGATCGATTGTCAAAAGGGGGTGGGTTACTTACTTTAGTCTGTAGCAGATTTTGCCACAAAGCAAAAATAACGCTCCAGCTTCTGTCCCCGGAGTACGAAGTTTTCGTAATTCCTTTCAGTCTTTCTGCATGTAGATCACTTCACATAGCAAATATATAGTAACCGTCAGGGGTTAATGGCAGAGGCCCTTTGGATAGTGTAATTTCTAAACGCTGTAATAGTGTCCTATTGTCAGGACACTTCATCACCCATCACATAACTTGGGGCGTGTGTATATATATATATACACACACACACATATATATATATATATATGTGTGTGTGTGATATATATATCTACTTTTCCTAACCATCCCTGCCTTCTTACGTCACAGGATTCCTCCTCTCCCCGAAAGATGGCACCGGCTACAAACTACAACAAAGAGAAAAAACAATGGCCAAGTTCACAGTTTCACGTCCCGACGGAGTTTCACAATCTCAATGAATCTTCATGGCTGAGGGAGCAGTCCGGTAATATATATATATATATATATATATATATGTATATATATATATATATATATATATATCACATTATCAAGGTCTTTTATTTGCACTCTGCACACAATGCTGGAGCTTACGCTACGTAGCGAAGGAGTGTGGCTGCACTTCACATGGACTCCTGCTTTTCATGCTAGTTTTTGTGGATCAACGCTGTGCTAGCTCTGGGTTTTCGCACTGGCCAATTCACCACGTTGCAAAAAAAGACTGAAACCTCCCACTAAGTGGTGAATGATTATATACACCGAACTCTTAACATCTCGACGCCTTGCCGCTAACCCTTACGCCGTGATCGACGCGCGAGCACGTGTCGCACTTGTGGCTCGCGTTGCATGCACACCCGCCGAACGCGCGGGTGCGGGAAGAAGCTTCGCGTTCCTTTCTCGACCAGAAAAACTGATTAGAGGGAGACGCCCCTTGCTACCAGCCACGTAGGCTTTCAAAGCGTGTTGATGACTACTACACGACCACGGGAAGAACCAACATCAGTGCAAACCGAAGTGAACGCTAAGACGCCCACGGAGAAATCAGCATGGATGTATGATGTCATCAGTGGCAAAACAACAGGAAAGGAGCATATAGAATGGCTGCAAGTCGGACGCAAAGAAAAATAAGCGCCGAACTGGATTCAAGCATTCAACGAGAAGCCCGAGAAAGAGCCCGTTTCCACGCAAAAAGCTTCGAAGCAACGCATCTTGAAGATTCCCCCTTTTCCTACAGACGACTTTAAAATCGTCTACACGCCACAAGCAGGACTCGGCTTATTGAAATGGAGTCGAACATCAATTACGCACGCTATCGAACGATCGAGCGGTCTCACACAACAAGATTTCTACGACAACGTTCGAATTCAAGTGCAGAGCGTTGAAAACATAATCATTGCTAGTACCGCCGACATAGAACGCGCAACCAACCTGAGAAGCATAGCTACCATCCAGTTAGGCGGCATTTTCTTCAGTGAACTCCCACGTGAGACATCCCGACGATGTATGCAGAGGTGTCATCTACGGGCTTCTCCCAGGAACCAGCAGTGCCGAAATCGTAGCTGGCCTCAGAGTTGACTCACGATACACGGTCCGCGTGCTCGATTGCTCGGTCAGTCTTCCACCGCCGTCATCACTTGCGATGTCCCACACGCCCCGTATTATATCACCTACCAAAGTGGATACTACCGCTGCAAACCCTATTGAAAGTCTATGCGGTTCTGTCGCAATTGCAGTGGCATTGGGCACCGACAAGACATCTGTCCCAGACCCAGAGGAGATTTCTGTTACAAGTGCGGACAAGACGCAGTCACCACAGATCACGAATGTATTCCCAAGTGCAAAATATGCGAACAGCCCCATGAAACCGCCGGCAAAGAATGCAAGAAGAAGCTAGGACCAAACCCACCACCTTACCAAGTTATAAAACGAACACTCGAGAAGGCAAAATCCCGAGAGAATAGTTGTAGTTCCCGTGAAGTTAAGACTTCACCGAGCTTGGCAAACCATCTCCCAGCCTTAGTGGCTTATTGCGCGACAAGCGCAGCCGAAGTAAGTCTAGGCCTATTCTGCGATCGCGCCCCAGGTGTCGCACAAGATCCCGCTCACTCTTTGCCCAACGCCTCAGCCATACTGATGCAACTCGCGTAGATTCGGCTTCACAGAACAACACGAACACTCCAGACTGCTCATCTACTGAATCCACTGCATTCAAGAATTTGGAAAAATGGTTTTGAATCAGCAAAATGCTTTGCAAAGCCAGCGTGACCAGCTCCAAAAAGAAAGTGCACTTGTCGATAAGCTCGTAAAACTATGCCAAGAACAAGACAAAATCACAGAAAAGCAGAATGCAAGCATAGACAGGCTCACTCGACTATTCGAAGAACAGCACCAAGCTAAACAACTAGCCGCGGTACTCACCACACCAGATATTGAAGCTGTCGTGGAGGCCAAAGTACTTTTTATTATAGAAACAGAATTCGCCGCCCTTGTCGACTCGCAGCTCACGGCGACAGTAGAGCCACAACGCACATCAACAGTCGAGTCGACGCTCGAAGCACTCGTCCTGGCGAAGTTGGAGCCCATGTCCGCCCAAATTGGTGACACGTTCACGACGTTCAGCCGTAGGAAGGACACTCACACAGTCCGAATCAACGATCTCAAGTCGCAGCTCACCAACTTCGTGGTTCATGTCAAAAATAACTGCATCAGTCACGCGGAACTTGCAGACTGCCATGGCAGAAAAAACCACGCCCAAAGAGAGAAAAGGTTCGTCCCTCCTTCTCTCCCGATGGCGGGCAGGTAAACGTACCAGATAGTCACGAAGATGGCAGGCTCTAAAAATACGATTTCTACTACGCAACCAACTTTTCGCATTTGGCAGTGGAACTGTCTATCATACAGACCCATGCTGGCTAACCTACAAGAATTTATAAAAGTAAATCAACCCGAAGTCATCGCTCTACAACAGAACAATACGAAAAAAGTGCGGCTCGCAGAATACAACACCGTTGCTCTGACACCAAGAACCGCCATTCTTTATAACGAAACTGTTGCGGCCCAAGTACACAAGATAAAAGACACTACAGTTGAACACTCCATCGTGGAAGTCATACCGGAACGGAAATCGCAACAAAGCCTTAATGTCACTAACGTGTACAGCCCTCCGCGAGATCAGCTCAGCGGCTGCGATTACTTCGTCCGCGAACTTAGAAAACGCACAAAAGGTCACCAGTTAGTGGTCGTAGGGGACTTCAATGCGCCCCACACAGCTTGGGGCTATGCCTTCACCACCAAGAAAGGTGCGAGAGTCCACGAATCTGCTCAGCCGCACAGCCTCGCATTGTTGAATGATCCGCTCCAGCCCACGAGAGTGGGAATCAGCGTCTCGAGAGATATCATGCCTGACCTCACCTTTACACGAGATGTCAAGGAGGTGGGATGAACCTGTCTCCCCGATGCGCTTGGCAGCGATCACCACATAATTCAACTCGAATTAAAATATAACCAATGACCTACAAAAACAGGCACAGCAAGACTGACAGGTTGGAACGCCTTCAAAAACGAACTCGATGGTGACAACGCAATAGCGGACATAGACGCCTGGCTCACCAAAATTCTGGATACCGCCAAACGGTGCACCAAAGTAATGCTGCTTAACAGAGACAATCCCGCAGTAGATTCCCACTTACTCCACCTCTGGGAGGCCAGACGAACCTTATTGAAGACATGGAAGAAGCGAAAATTGAACAAGAAACTCAGGAAAAGAATTTCCTTATTGACAGAAGAGGCGCAACATTAAGCCGAACACCTAGCACGACACAACTGGTGCGACTTCTGCGATAAGCTCCAGGGTATGCTCAGCATCAAGAAGACGTGGCACCTGCTGCGGACTCTCCTCCGTGACCAGTCCAACAAGATGTACAAGCGGCAACGAGTACGCCAGCTAACACACAATTACGATGGCTTGAAGGAAGACCTGCTCCACGAACCATGCAACAAGTCGCGTGGTCCTGTCCAATCAGCGGCAATGCCACCACCACACAAATAATGCGAAGGCATACCCCACTACGACCTTGACAGGCCCTTCCCATCAGCAGAGCTTAAAGCAGGTCTTTCGAAGCTTACAAGAAACACGAGTAAAGGCAAAGACAGGATAGTCCACAAGCACCCCTAGAGCTACCAAATCATGCTATGACTGCTCTCCTACAGTACTACAAAGACTGCTGGGACAATGAAGAGCTTCCAGCCGCGTGGAAGCATTCTGAGGTCATTATGATATCTAAGCCCAACAAGTTCATAGCTGTTGACAACCTTAGATCCATTTCTCTTACTTCGTGCGTTAGCAAGCTGTTTGAGCATATGAACCATGACTGGCTCACGTTGCACCTTGAGGACAACGGGCACTTCCCAGACACCATGTGCGGCTTCCGCCAGCTGCTTTCTGCGCAGCGCATCCTCTTACTCCTCAAGGAAGATCTAGTTGATCACTTGAGCAAAAGTAGCAAGTCGTCCCTTGTTGCCATTGATGTGAAAAGCGCCTTCGACAATGTTAGCCACAAAGCAATCCTTCAAAATCTCGAAGATAATGGCGACGGTCCCAAAATTTATGGCTATGTTCGAAGCTTCCTCACCTGTCGTACGGCCAGGGCTTCTCCCCCGGCTTCTCGAAAAAATACAGAGCCTATGGCACGCCATCTACGCGGACAATATTACTCTTTGGACTCGAGGCAAGAGCACTGGAGAGCAAGAAAGCTGTCTTCAGGAAGCGGTTAATGTCATAGAGAACTGCCTCGAAAGCTGCGACCTCTATTGTGCACCTGAAAAATTGGAATTACTGGTACTCAAGGCCCGCACGCGAAGGAGACCTCCAACCTGCGAAGCACCAGACCCATGCATCATCCTTCACGGGGTCCAAATACCGAATGTCACCTCGCTTCGCGTGCTCGGCTTGCACCTGCACCACGACGCATCAGGGGCCTCCACGCTTTCTTGACTTCAACTCATAGTCTTCCAGCTCACGCACCTCGTAAAGAAAGTCACAAACGGACGCAGTGGCCTAAAAGGAAAACGATACCTTGAGAGTTGTGCGGGCTTTTCTAACCAGCCGAATCACCTATGAAACCCCGTACCTCACCTTCAAGACATCTGAAGTCGACAAGCTGAATGTGCTCATCCGCAAAGCTATCAAGCTCGCCATAGGGCTACCTCCAATGGCGTCGACCACCAGACCCCTAAGAATGTGTATACACAATACCTGGCAAGAGCTGGCAGAAGCCCAACACACCAGCCAACTCGAGAGACTTAAGCTTACGTCGACGGGCAGATCGGTCCTTGAGCGCTTGGGCTACAGCGAAAGCTACATCTGCGAGGCAGACCACAAAGAGAAGATGCCGCCGTACAAGCGAGAATCATTCAGCATCGCCCAAGTACCGCGTAACATGCATCCCGAGTACCATCGGGAAAGACGAATCGCTCGAGCCGACACCATTCGCAAAATACACCAGCACGATCCAGACGCTCGCTACGTCGACGCGGCAAAATACCCTGGCAAAAATGCCTCTGGTCGACGCGGAAGGACTAGAGCTGGCATCCGCCACCATTCGGGTGTGGAGCTCTGAGTCTGTCGAGGAAGCAGCGATCGCCCTTGCCACTACGACTGGTAAGGACATGGTCGTAGTTATCACAGATTCGCAATCCGATGTCCGCAATTACACGCGAGGCTGAATTTCCGCTGAAGCTCTCCAAATTCTGAGAAAGAGCCGAATTCCGCTTCCTTACACCTGCGTGGTATGGGTGCTGGGGCACGAGGGGCTCGAAGGAAATGAAGCGGCTCACGCCGCGGCTCGCGGTCACGTCAACCGGGCCTTCCTGAACACCTCGCTTGACTCACGGTTAGCCAGCGCTGCAAAAGTGGAGACCATACCACTCACATACAACGCCATCCTACAACACAATCGTCTAGCTCGCAGGGTGTACCCGCCACCTCACCCCAAGCTGACTAAAGAAGAGGCCACAGCATTTCGGAGACTTCAAGCTAACACCTATACACACGGCATCCTACTGCATAGAATCTACCCAACGCCATACGCCTACAACTGCCTGATATGCGACGTGCCAGACACACTGGCCCACCTACTACTCGAGTGCCCGTGGCGCCACGAAGATGCCAATACCAAGCTGGATTGACTGCGCGTATCGAGCCCTTAGCCGAGGCGTGGGAGGCTATGATTGCCGCACGTGGCCTAGACGTCCAACGAGGACTTGTTGACAGGGCCCGGGAGGCGATTGTGGCCAGAGGATTTCTGGAATAAGGAACACTCCCACCTAGGGTAACCCCGAGCTCACAAATTCGGGAACACTGTATCAAACAATGCCCAATTGACTTCAGGAAGGCATCAGTTTTTTGGGGGTGAGGGGGGTGGCGGAAGCAGAGAGCTGCATCGCAACATTTCATTTGCTCAAAGAATCTTGACACAATGAAACTTTGCTTGTTTTCTTTGTTTATGTACATATTTATTTGCATGAGTAAATGCCAATGGATTAAATGATACAAACCCACACATTTAGTTATCTGCCTAAGCAAATAATGAAAGACTCAGATGTAAGCAGTAGAGAAAACAATGTCGTTTAAATGATACCATGATTTGCAAAAGATAGCGCTCACTATGATAAATAAATATAAAACTCTCTACACCTCCGCACCGCCTGTGCTTCCATAACAACGAATGCAATTGATGCAATCCAAAAGCATTTAACAGCTAATTACACTCTTCCATGGCCGTGATCACGTGAGGCATAATGTGAAGCTCGAGAAATAAACACTGTAGTAGACCAAGCGAAACGTGTATCTAACCTCATTAAGAAGCACGAACTTGTAACCATGCAATATTTGCGGAAGGCTTCAGTGCAGCGTCCGGTTCAACCCACTGCTTAACACCGTGGCCACACGTTTCAGCTTTCGCAGGTTAACCATTTATAATGCTTCGGCGGCGATTTTTTTTTGCTTTTGTCGCTTGCTGAAGTTTATACTGTGGAAAATTGGGCGACATGGTCGCTCAACTATGGTGGGAATGATGGTAACTACACAGTTAAGATTGCATTGCGTTAGTCAGCGAACTGCCTACGGGTGTTCTCAGTTTCAATTTGGTTCTGCGCGCTGCAGCTTCCCCCGGGCTGCAGTTCACACAATTGCGTATATGTATGCATCGGGGAGTGGCACAGGGAACGGTCTCATCTTGAAAGCCGCGGAAACATGCTAGCTTTCCTGGTTTAGGCAGTGTTGCATATTTACGAATGGTATTTGGTTGTTTTCGCCGAGTGTCGTTTACGTACCAATCCCAATTGATATAGAATGTGAAATTTGCTAAGGTAACTGCATAGATTTCACTTTATTAACTTTATAATTACGTCTTTCCTATAGAAGCACTGAACATGGCTGCAAAACGACGACAAAGGTACGTGAACACCCCTCAATGATCCCCTGAACCTCCCGGCGTTAAAAAGATCAATATATATATTGCTTCAATATGTTCTAGTGCCAAATCCCGAGAAGAATTCTTAGCAGTGTATATTACCCCGGTTCGGTTATATTTGTCCAGGTTCTGGGTCAATATCGTGGTCACACAGAGTTCCTGCAATCAGCTTTATATTTGGAAGAATTAAACAAGTCTTTTGTTGAAAATAAGTTCATGTCACTTTGTTTTATTCTCGGCGAACGAGCACCGCAAATGCCAAAAACAAAATCCACCCGAATCAAATACGAAGCTTGTACTTTCCATCAATTCCATTGTGGTTAGAGAGTCTGGTGTCTACCCTGTTGGTACATAGCTTAGAATGACGTGATTATCATGTTCGCCCCAATCACATACCTTCGTCATCCACTGAAGTCACGTAATACCAAATTTGGCATATGTGAAGCTAGTGAAACTGCTGCGAGCGCATCATAAATGTGGCATATTGTCATTTTGTTACACGACACGCATGTCGTGATTATCATGTTTGGATGTGTCATTTACCTATGGTGTCCGCTCACGTCACCTGATACCGAGTTTGGTACATGTGAAGCTAGCAAAACGGCCGTGAGCGCATCATGAGCATAGCATGTAGTCATGTTGTTAGATGACACGCATCTCTTGTCTGTCATGTTTGCACCAGTATCATGCCTTCATCATCCATTCACGCCCCGTAAAACCAAACTTGGTATAAGTGAAGCTAGCGAAATGGCCGCGAGCACATCATGAGCGTGGCATGTAGTCATGTTGTCACATGGCACGCATCTCATGACTATCATGTTTGCACCAGTCACATACCTTTATCATCAATTCCCGTACCGTAATACCAAATTCAGTACATGTGACGCTAGCTAGACGGCCAAGAGCGCATCATGAGCTTGGCATGTAGTCATGTTGTTACATGACACGCATATTATGATTTTTATGTAAGGATCTGTCGCTTGTGTTCGCCATGCGATAATGTTATACCATACCAGTTTTGCAACGTGCCATGTGAACGAAACTACTGCAAGAGCTGCAGAACCATGAAATGTAAATCCTGACATTCATGACATCCATTTCATGCTTTTCATGTTATGACTAGTCAAATGTATTCCTTATGCAGTCACGTTATACCATACCAAGTTTGGTATCGATACCATAATCGAAACGGCCAGGAGAGCTAATAGTCGGAGGAGGCTAAATAGTTAGATAGATAGATAGATAGACAGATAGACAGATAGATAGATAGATAGATAGATAGATAGATAGATAGATAGATAGATAGATAGATAGATAGATAGATAGATAGATAGATAGATAGATAGATAGATAGACAGATAGATAGATAGATAGATAGATAGATAGATAGATAGATAGATAGATAGATAGATAGATAGATAGATAGATAGATAGACAGATAGATAGATAGACAGATAGATAGATAGATAGATAGATAGATAGATAGATAGATAGATAGATAGATAGATAGATAGATAGATAGATAGATAGATAGATAGATAGATAGATAGATAGATAGATAGATAGATAGATAGATAGATAGATAGATAGATAGATACCCTGAAAGTCACCGAAGTTCGCTAAAAGATGCTTCGTATTCAAATAAAGAAAGACTCCCACAAAGCTGAAAGCATGTCTTACCAGCACAGATTACCGGAGGCATGTCCGGTACACAAAGTGGAATATTGGGCCAGTTGGTGAATATGATCTAAGAGTACTACGCGGTAGAAAACACGGACGGGAAAAAGACAAGAGCGCAGACTATGAACTCAAGAATTATTCATCCCACATTATATATATATATATATATATATATATATATATATATATATATATATATATATATATATATAAGTATATATATATATATATATTGTCGCAGTACAACGCGAACAAAGCAGAAGTACGCCTTGAGGCAGCAAAAGCAGCGTGTTCTCAACGGCTAATTCACAAGATCCTCTTCGTTCTCGCGTCAAGCCAGAGGCCCACTACCTGGTGTCCGCTAAATCCCCCCATCATCGTTTTTGTCCACATGTAGACACGGGTCATTTGCCTCCCTTTCAAAGAGCATCGACCCGATGCGAAGTCAATAATGCAGTTTTTGTTAAAATATAAGTCTCACGCAATCACTCGCTCACGTAAGGCTTCATGCGCACTACGTGAACGAGTTCAGGATGGTGCTGGCGACGATTGGTACTACACGAATTGTCGGGAACAACTTCGTAAGTGACGTCACTCAGTTGTCGCAGCACTCGGTATGGCCCAAAGTATCTTCTTAAGAGCTTTTCTGATAGTCCTCGTTTCCATACGGGTGTCCAAATCTATACTTTGTCGCCAGTTTGATAGACAACTGCTCTGCGGTGAGCATTGTAGCGGCCTGCATCGTACTCTTGCTGCTGGCGGATCCGTAAACGTGCCAGTTGTCTAGCTTGTTCCGCGCGTTCCGTAAACGTGTTGGCGTCTGGGTCGATGTCGTCACTTTCGTGCAGCAGCATCGCATCTAACATAGTTCGTACTTCTCGTTCATGAACGAGGCTGAACGGGGTCATGCCGGTCGTTTCTTGCTTGGCCGTGTTGTACGCAAACGTTATGTATGGTAAGATTTCGTCCCAATTTTTGTGTTCTATGTCTACGTACATCGAAAGCATGTCTTCAATGGGTTTTGTTTAGACGCTCCGTCAGCCCGTTTGTTTGTGGGTGGTAGGCAGTAGTCTTGCGATGCGTTGTTCCACTCAGCATCAGGACGTGATCTAAAAGAGCTGCCGTAAATGCGGTTCCTCTGTCTGTGATTACGACGGTTGGTGCACCATGCCTCAGTACAATATTTTCGATGAAAAACCTGGCCACCTCCGCTGCTGTACCTCTCTGAATAGCTTTTGTCTCGGCATAACGGGTCAGATAATCCGTCGCGACGATAACCCAGCGGTTTCCTGCAGTGGACATAGGAAGTGGGCCCAAAATGTCCATGCCTATCTGGTAGAATGGAGCTGTTGGGACCTGCACGGGTTGCAGTAGGCCAACTGGTTTAGTCGGTGGTGACTTGCGTCGCTGGCAGTCGAAACAGGTACGAACGTGGTGCTTCACGGCTGTGGTTAGTCTCGGCCAGTAATACCTTTGCTGTACTCTGGCCAACGTTCTCATGTAACCCAAATGGCCAGAGGTCACCTCGTTGTGGCATGCTTTGAATATTTCGGTACGAAGGGCTGCTGGTATGACGAGCAGATAGGCGGATCCTGTCGATGAAAAGTTTCTTTTGTAAAGTACTCCGCCCCGTAAACAAAACGATGACAATACTCTTGCGAAAACTCTTGGCGCCTTCTGAGATCTGCCTTCCAAGTAGTTAATTAAGCCAAGCAACTCAGTGTCGTCGCGTTGTTGCTGCGCAATGGCGGTCGTGTCGAGGACACCGAGAAATGCCGTTTCCTCCTCCTCGGGTAGAGTTGCCGACTCAATAGGTGAACGGGACAGACAGACAGCGTCCATATGTCGCTTGCCTTACTTGTGCACGACCGTCATGTCAAACTCTTGTAGTTTTAGGCTCCAACGCGCTAATCGGCCGGTGGGATCTTTTAGATTAGTTAACCAGCAAAGGGAGTGATGGTCACTCATAACTTTTAAGTGTCGGCCATACAAGTACGGGCGAAATTTCATTACTGCCCATACTACGGCGAGACATTCTTTCTCTGTTGTTGAATAGTTAGCCTCTGCGCGTGTTAGCGTTCGGCTTGCGTAGGCGATCACTCTTTCTGTGTCCTCTTGCCGTTGCACAAGCACAGCCCCAAGACCTACATTGCTAGCGTCTGTGTGAAGCATCGTCGGGGCTTCTTCGTCGAAGTGGGCGAGCACAGAGGGCGTTTGGAGACGTTGACGCAGGTCATTAAAGGCAGCCTCCTGTTCTTCTTTTTACTCAAAGGCAACATCATCTCTTGTGAGACGAGTTAGTGGCGACGCGATGCGGGCGAAGTCTGCGATAAACCGGCGATAATAGGCACAAGGGCCTAGGAAGCGTCTGACAGCCTTCTTATTGGAGGGTACTGGGAACTGTGCGACGGCGGCAATTTTTCCAGGATCGGGCCGGACGCCTGCGTTGCTGACGACGTGACCGAGAAACTGAAGTTCGTGAAAACAGAAATGGCACTTTTCTGGTTTCAATGTTAGGCCCGCGAACCATATGGCACGTAAAACAACTTCCAGCCTTTTGAGATGCTCGTCAAAAGTGGTCGAAAACACTATAACGTCGTCCAGATAGACTAGGCACGTCTTCCACTTCAATCCCGAAAGTACCGTGTCCATAAGCCTTTGAAAAGTTGCGGGCGCGGAGCACAAACCGAAAGGCAAGACTTTAAATTCGTATAAACCATCTGGGGTCACAAAAGCGGTTTTCTCTCGGTTTCTTGGGTCTACCTCGATCTGCCAGTAACCACTCCTCAAGTCCATGGAAGAAAAGTAGCGAGCGTGCCGAAGTCTGTCAAGGGAGTCATCAATACGTGGGAGCGGGTACACATCTTTCTTGGTCACCCGATTCAGCTTCCTGTAGTCCACGCAAAAACGCAGGGTGCCGTCCTTTTTCTTTACTAGCACTACAGGCAATGCCCAGGGGCTCTGTGACGGTTGAATGACGTCATCTTCAAGCATTTTCGCGACTTGTTGTTGTATGGCTTCGCGTTCATTTGAAGCTACACGATAAGGGTTCTGGTGGATAGGTCTCACCGTGTCCTCGGTGGTTATTCGGTGCTTTGTCAAAGGTGTTCGACCAACTCGTGATGTCGTTGAAAAGCAGTCGCGGAATTCGGCTAGCAGCTGAAGAAATCTCTGTCGCTCGTCCTTTGACAGAGTGGTGCCAACATCGTGAATGGGGTCTGGTTCTGGATTAGGCTCTTCGTCCAATACCGACAAACATAAACTGCCTCGCATTTCTACAATATTGTCGTACGAAGCAATAGCTGTGCCCTTCGGAAGGTGCCGGCGCTCAGCACTAAAGTTCGTCAGAAGTAAATTCGTGCGTCCACGAGTGAGACGGACGATACCTCGTGCGACCAAAATACCATGACTAAATAGTAGCGAGCCAATTTGGTCAGCAATGCCTTCGCCATCAAACGCTTCGTCGCCTTGTACTGAAACAAGAGTGCATGACCGGGGCGGGACGACCACATCATCATCAATTATACGTAAAGTGTTGCGTATTGCGTCTGAACAGTCAACTAAACCAGAGCTGTTGCGGAATGTAATTGAACGGTCCGGGATGTTGATGACGGCACCATATTCTCTTAAGAAGTCCATCCCTATGATCAAGTCCTTGCAACACGAGGTGAGGATGACGAACGTCGCCACGAAAGCAGAGCCACCGATGTCGAGTCTTGCTGTACACCTTCCGACAGGCATCAACAGCTGGCCGCCTGCTGTCCTCAGGTGAGGTACCGTCCACGTAGTCTTCACTTTTTTAGGCGTACGGCAAGGTTTTCACTTATGATAGAAAAGTCGGCGCCGGTGTCAACTAAGGCTGTTACTTGCTGTCCGTCTACCGAAACGGTAAGATCTGTGGTCACAGTTTCGTCGGTGTTACAACTTCTCGGCTTTATGGCGTCCTGTGGTACAAGTAACGGGGGCTTTTTTTCGTCGCCTTGACGGCCTGCAACCTCACCCCCGGAGGTCGCTGCCTTCAGTTTCCCCGGCGTGGACTTGGTGACCTCCTCCCACTGACGTCGGCTGTAGTTCGGTGGCGCGACGAAGGCGAATATGCCGGAGACGGAGAGCGTGGTCGACGTCCCAAACCTGGCTGGTAATCGGGCACACTGTCGTCATTATTGGCACGGCGGTTGTCAAAATGGGACTGAGACAAGGGGAGTCCTTGAGAATGAGTGTCCCGGCGTGGTGCGTAGCCGTCATTGGCGCGTCGATCGTCAGACCATTGCCGAAGAGGTCGAAACATATCTACGCGGTGCCAGCAATGGCGGGAAATGTGGCCCACACCTCCGCAGGTAAAACAAAGCGGGCGCCTATCTACAGTACGCCAGGCGTCTGTTTTACGAAGCTGTGGACGCCGCAACGGCTCGTAAAGTGGCAAATGCCGTGTCCCGTTGGGAGACGGCTCTTGGTACGGCGGCATTTCGTACGGCGGTACGACGGCAGGTCGTCGCGGTGTCTGTTCTTGTGGCGACCAAGGAACGGCTGCCGATGGCTGGCGGTACGACGGCGCAACGGGCGGCGGGCGGCGAAGCGCGGCTGCATAGCTCATAGGTCGCTGATCGTCAGTAGGATCAGCTGTTGAAAACGCTTGGCGTATTTCTTCGCGGACGACTTCAGCGACAGACGCCGTGGGTGGTTCCGTGACCAGATTCCGGAACTTCAGCAGCTCTTCGCGAACAATCTCTCTTATCAAATCGCGCAACGAGCTTTGATTTTCAGATGCCGTAGCGGCGACTTGCATGTGGGCACTGCTGGACAAGCGATCGTATTGTCGGCATCGTAGGTGAAGCGCCCGTTCGATAGCCGTAGCTTCTTTGATGAAGTCTGACACGGTGGTTGGCGGGTTCCGCAAAAGTCCGGCGAACAATTGCTCTTTAACGCCGCGCATGAGGTAGCGCAACTTTTTGTCGTCGGTCATGTGCGGGTCAGCTTTACGGAAGAGACGGGTCATGTCCTCAGCGAACATTGCGACCGTTTCATTGGGTTTCTGAACCCGTAGCTCGAGTAAATGCTGCGCACGTTCGCGCCGGTCGGCATCGGCAAATGTGTCAATCATTCCTCTTTTAAAGTCGCTCCATGATGACAAACTGCCTTCTCTGTTCTCGTACCAAGTTTTAGCGCTGTCGTCGAGATAAAAATAGGCGCGGGAAAGCCTTTGTTCAAGGGACCACTGGTTGGTGTTAGCGACACGTTCATAGTGATCAAGCTATTCTTCAACGTCTTCATGTGCTCCACCACCAAAGCGATCAGGCACCAGCGGTGAAAAAAAGGTTACCTGAGATGGGGTTGGCAAACTACTGTCTCGTAGTAACTGTTGTGGATTGGCGGTGGCCATTGGGAGATCTGAGCGGTGCTTTGTAGAGTGTTCCTGTGACAGAGTGAACTCTGGAAGGAGGCCTCGCAAGCGACGACTGAAGCGATGCACGGGAGTGTCGACAAGTGCTTCTGGGCTGGATGAACGGCTCCCCGTGGGAGTGTGGAGCATCAGGCGGGGTCGCGGGCCAGCACCTCCACCAGTGTCGCAGTACAACGCGAACAAAGCACAAGTACGCCTTGAGGCAGCAAAAGCAGCGTGTTCTCAACGGCTAATTCACAAGATCCTCTTCGTTCTCGCGTCAAGCCAGAGGCCCACTACCTGGTGTCCGCTAAGTTCCCCCGTCAAGCCAGAGGCCCACTACCTGGTGTCCGCTAAATCCCCCCATCATCGTTTTTGTCCACATGTAGACACGGGTCAATATATATATATATATATATATATATATATATATATATATATATATATATATTGCAACGAGCAAGGTTGCGTAAGAACACAGGTTATTATTCGAGAAACGTTAGCCCCAACAAGCTGGTGCAGGCAGTAACCCGGCAAGCACGAGCTACACACGGACGTCAAACACTTCTTTCACGCTAGCACAGAGCTGGCGCCACTATGTTTCAGTACAATTACTCCCCGCGCAGAAAGGAGCCAACCCGGCGACCTAGGGAAATGACATGACATGGGGGTCATAGCACAGTTTGAGGCGTGATACGTGTACTGTTTCACGCCCACGGCAGCATTGGTCCGAAGGTGGATCAATGGGCTCAACTTCATAGTTGACAGGAGAAGTTTGTTGCACCACACGGTACGGGCCATGGTATTTCGACGAAAGCTTCGGGGAAAGACCGGGAGGGGTAGACGGGACACAGAGCCAAACCAGCATTCCTAGGTTATAGTGTACACTAGACGCAGAGGAATTGTGTTCAGTTTTCTGGCGCCATTGGTCTTGTCTTGTGCGGTAAATGAGCGAGCGAGTTGACGACACTCTTCGGCATAAGCAGCTGCTTCGGAAACAGGCGTCGCTTCAGAAACATCAGGCCTGTAAGGGAGAATGGTTTCCTTGGAGCATGATGGCTCACGTCCATACAGGAGGAACAAAGGAGAAAAACCAGTGGTTGTTTGTGGCGCAGAGTTGAACGCCTACGTCACAAAAGGGAGCACTTGGTCTTAATTAGTGTGGTCGTCAGAGGCGTAGATGGCAAGCATATCTCCAACGGTACGGTTAAAGCGTCCCATCATGCTATTGGTTTGAGGATGGTATGCCGAGGTTTTTCGATGGATAGTGCGACATGCCTTGAGCAGCTCGTCGAAGGCGTTCGAGAGAAACACGCGTTCACGGTCACTCAGTTTTTCACGAGGTGCACCGTGTCACAAAAAGAGATGGTGAAGAAGGAAGGACGCAACGTCTTTCGCAGTGTAGCAGGCAGCGCAGATGTTTCAGCGTAGCGTGTCAAATGATCGGCGGCGACGATAATCCACCGGTTGCCTCGAAGAGTGTTGGGTAGAGGACCATAAATATCAATTACAGCGCGGTCTAATGGTCTCGCTGGGCAGGTTAAGGGTTGCACTGGGCCAGCAGTGCTTTGAGAAGGCGTCTGGCGTCGTTGACACGTGGCGCATGACCGAACGTACTGGTGAATGTGCAGATACATACCGCGCCAGTAGTATCTTAGACGAAGGCGAGAGTGAGTCTTAAATACTCCAGCGCGGCCACACTGAGGGTCATCGTGAAAGGCGGCGCAGATGTCCGAACGCAAATGACGAGAGATGAGAAGGAGCCACCTACGGCCGTCCGTCACGTAATTGCGGTGATACAACAAGCTTTCATGGAAATGAAAGTGTCTTGCTTGACGAGAGAGGGAGCGTGAAGTCATTTCTGACAAACTGTGAGAAAGGACGTCGAGCAAAGAATTAATTGATCCAAGGATCCTTGCGCTGTTCGGATGGCATGTCAGTGATGCTCAACGATGACAAATCACAAATGGCAGTTGATAAACAGGCAAGGTTAGGAGGCAGTGGAGAACGGAAGAGCGCATCGGCGTCTGAATGTCTGCGTCTCGAGCGATAAGTAACACAGATATCGTATTCCTGAAGGCCTAAAGCCCAAAGAGCGAGGCGGCCAGTAGGATCTTTCATGGACGCTAACCAGCATAAGGCATGGTGATCCTTGACAACATCAAACTGGCGTCCGCAAAGGTAAGTGCAAAATTTTCCTATAGCCCAAATGATAGCGAAGCACTCCTTTTCTGTGAAGGAATAGTTGGACTCTGCCTTCATTAGGGTACGGCTGGCATAGGCGACAACGTACTCGTCGCAGCCATCCTTGCGTTGAGCGAGAATGGCACCGAGGCCGACACCGCTTGCATCCGTGTGAATTTCAGTGGGTGCATTGGGATCGAAGTGGCGGAGAACTGGCGGAGACGTGAGCAGCCGGCGCAGCCCCGTGAATGCGTCATCGCAGTGGGTATTCCAGCCAGAGAGGTCCGCGCTACGGGAGAGAAGCTGAGTCAGGGGAGCAACTATAGAGGCAAAATTGCGAATGAAACGCCGAAAATAGGAACACAAGCTCACGAAACTACGACGCTCCTTTAGGGTAGTAGGCTTGGGGTACTCGGCAACGGCACGCAGTTTGGCAGGGTTTGGCGATATTCCTTCTTTTGAAACAACGTGGCCGAGAATCGCGAGTTTGCGAAAGCCAAAACGATATTTCTTGAAGTTTAGTTGCAACCCGGCTGCCGTAAGGGACTGGAGAACTTGTTCCAGACGGGAAAGATGAGTTTCAAAATTCGCCGAGAATACAACTATCTCGTCTAAATAGCAAAGACAGATGTGCCATTTCAGTCCCCTGAGTACACTGTCCATCATTCTTTCAAAAGTCGCAGGCACATTGCAAAGACCGAAGGGCATTACATTAAATTCATATAAGCCGTCAGGGGTCAAAAACGCTGTTTTTGGACGGTCTGGTTCAGCCATTGGCACTTGCCAATATCCAGAGCGCAGATCCAGTGAAGAGAAAAACTCCGCACCTTGAAGGCAATCCAAGGCGTCATCAATGCGTGGCAGGGGATAAACATCCTTGCATGTGATCTTGTTTAGTCGACGATAATCCACGCAAAACCTGATGGAGCCATTCTTTTTTCACACGAGGACCACTGGTGAAGCCCAAGGACTGTGTGAGTGCTGAATAATACCACTTTGCAACATCTCGTCAACTTGTTGAGTGATGACGTCACTCTCAGCCTGCGAGACACGGTAGGGGCGCTGACGAAGTGGAGTATGATGACTGGTGTCGATATGGTGAGCGATAACTGACGTGCGTCCCAAGGGAGGTTGTCCGTGGTCGAAGGAGGCGCGGAAACGGTCAAGTAGTTGAATGAGCTGATTGCGCTGGTCTTGCGTAATGCCGGTGTCTAAGTTGCGCAAAAGAACGTCTTCGTCAGGTAGTGAGGGCGCGGTGGCAGTTGTGACAGCATCCACGGACATCGGTGTCGTATCAGAACGGGCATCGTAAAGAAAGATGTCTTCATTAGTGTCAAGACTCGCAATACATTCGCCATGCAATAAGGTAGAGGGAGAAAAGAACGAACTGCATGCGTACACGGCACTGGAGCCATCGGCGAGTTTTATGACGGCAAACAGAACGACAAGGTTCCGGCGACGAGCGCATTCTTGTGACGGTATAAAAAGGGCAGTTGAATCGGAAACGAAGTTGCATAAAAGAGATACCGCGGCGACCGAAAAAGCAGAAATGACGACGTTAGCGGCATTGATCACCTTTTTGGGTGAGCGAGGGAGATCTATGAATGTTGTGCTGAATGGAAACAAAACGAGTTGAGCACGAGCGCAGTCGACAACCACAAGATTAGCGGAACGTTCTATCCCAGAATGATTTCATGAGACGCATGCGGAAGGACGACAAATTCAACGATGTAAAGCACTCCTTGAATCACAACACGAGCCGTGCATGTGGCAGAAGGTTGGACGTGTTGCGAACTCGCTGTACGTAAAGAAATTTCAACCAGTGGAGTCTTCACTTTGTTCAGTTTGCGGCATAACACTTCACTGATTATATGAATAGCGGCACCTGTGTCGACAAGAGCAGTTGTAACGAAACCGTTCACAAACACGGCAATCTCATTAGGGGGCGAAAGATGAGGCCTTGGAAATTTCGTCGGTGGCGCAGCTCTTGCCTCGGGAACTGCGACGGTTAGTTTTCCTCCTGGGCGTGGTTGGAACGGTGAAGCATGGGGAAGGAGACCGAAGACGGGGTGAAGGAGATCGACGTCGACCGAAGTCTGGTCGACGTGAGCGGGGGTCATGTGCATCAAGTGTCACATGCGATTCTGATTGCCAAGGTATGTTGCCAGAATACTGAACATTATTATTATAGAGTCCACGGCGACGACAGTAGCATGCGACATGTCCTGGAATACCGCAGTTGTAGCAGACGGGCCGGTTATCAGGAGTACGCCAAGAGTTTACAGATCCTCGAGGTGGTAGAAAGGGCCGATTAACCAGATAAACCGAAACCGGTTACCTGTAGTAGTTGGTGGCTGGACTATGAAGGGAGCGGTGGTTGGGCAGGAGGTCAGCGCACGGCTTCTGCATAAGTCAGCGGTGCAGCAACTGATATTGGGGACGCGGACGAAGGGAGAGCCTCGGCAACTTGCGTCTGAATAGCAAGGCGAAGTGAGTGGTCCAGTGTTGTGGGGGTCTCGTTGATGGTGGCGACAAGAGAGAGCTGTCGAGGAACTTCCTCCCGGATGTACTGTTGAATTTAAGGCATTAACACGCTGTAGTCGGGGCCACTGCTTTTGCACTCCAAAGCCGAAATATCAGCTGTTTGCGCTTTAGTGCGACGTGTAGAAATTCGTTGCTTGCGCACCTCGTCGAAACTTTGACATAGCGGAATCACGGCCGTGATGGTCTGTGGGTCTTTGGCCACAATCATATGAAAAGCGTCGTCATCAATGCCTTTCATTTTATTCTTTATTCTGTCAGCCTCCGTCATCCTCGCATCAACTCGCCTACAGAGGCTGATCACATCCTCAATGTAGCTCGTGAAGCTCTCACCATTCCGCTGAAATTGTCTCCGCAGGCCCAGTTCAGCACGAAGCTTGCGCATTGCTGGACGACCGAAAAACAAGGTGACGGCCTCTTTGAAAACCGACGAGGTGGTGATATCGGATTGGTGGTTGGTGAACCACAGGTTGGCCAAATCCGTAAATTAGAAGATGACGTGAGTCAGCTTCGCAAGGTCATCACCCTTGTTAATCGCGCTGGCACGCTCGTACTCTGCCACCAGTCCTCGACATCTTGATCTTCAGTGCCGTTGTATACTGGTGGGTCACGCAGACGAAGTACACCAGGGCACATGACAGGCGGCAGCGTAGAAGAGGCTTGTGGGGGATCGGCGCTCGGTCATCGTGGACTGAGATGGTAGCTTACGGCTGCGGAGCTCCAGGACGTTACCCAGAACGTTTCCACCAAATGATATATATATATATATATATATATATATATATATATATATATATCAACTACGAAAGAAGAGAAGAAAAACAAAAAGGAAGCAAAGTAACATTTGAAAAAACGTCATACTTCAGATACGCGAAGTCAGATGAATCACATGCATGCACCATTTGCCAGAAATTGAAGCACCTTATCTAGGAGGGCTACCGCTTGTTAGTTCACGCAGTTGCCACGTTCTTGGGCCATTCTCTCTTCTTCAAAAATCATGCGCGTAGAATAATCTTTGTGCCTGTACAATACAACTGTATTTTTAAACAGCACATGACAACTACACGTGGTGAAATGCTGAGCTTAGAAGCCCTAGTTGCCGTTACGAACATTGCGTGCGTGTTCACGCAGGTGCTCGTTTAGGCACCTCCCAGTCTGCCCAATGTAGCACGCACCACATGATAGCGGAATTCTGTATACTACATTCGTGAACCTATGGAAAAACTGGGATTCTTGCTTAATTTTTGCACCTGTCAGTTTGGCGAGCTGGGAAAGTTATTGCGGGGTTCTAAAAACAACCTGCGTGCCTTTAGGCGTTGGCCGACACTTTTTATCCGGTGTGATAACTGGCGCATGTAAGGGATCACCACGACATCACAGCACTCTCTCCACTTGTGGACTTTTTCTTCTTTTTTTACAATTTATGCCACAGAAACGAGAAGCGAATCCAGTTAGCCAGCTTCTTTTAGACGATCCACTTGATTCTGGAAGCTTGTGTTCATCATATGAGAGCTGAATCTGTCTAGGGCGTTAGTGAAGCAAGAGTGCACTATGCCTCTCTTGACCAACTTGCTGTGTGCCGATTTAAAAGGCAAAGACGGGTTCTTAGCCATAGGCTCATACATCCAGCATGCGCGGTTTGCGCTAAACTTGAGTTTCAAGTCTAGGAAGCGAATAGAAATATTTGTTGGCACTTCGTGTGTCAGGACAAGTGGACATAAGTACTCACTAAAAGCAGCTAATACAATTGATGAAACCTCACTTATGCTGGCTGAGTCACACTTGAAAACTACGAGGTAGTCATTGACGAACCTGAATATCCTCACAACATGGTCACAGTGCAGCCTTTCTTTCATGTCTCTGTTGAACTTAGCTAACAACAGATCGCTCAGAAACGGAGCAATCGAAGATCCTATAGACACACCTGTGTTTTCATGCACATCACCATTCCATTCTACCTAGGTTGAGGTCGAATAGGTAGCTAGCAGATCAAGAAAACCGCTGACACTAACTGCAGTTGCATTTTGGAAAGTTATGTGACCCGGCTGATCGATACATTCTTCTACACACGAGTACAAAGCATCACGAGGAAGAGAATAATGCAAGTCTTTGATGTCTATAAAAAATGGACCTAAATTTTGGTGGGAGTACTCTTTGAAAAATTCTGTCACCTGAAACGAGGTTTTGACCATGAAGGAGACTCGTTCCAGGTCACGAAATCACAGTGCCAAAGTGGTTCGCGCTGAGAATTACTGATAGTAAAACATGGTGATAGATAACATGAGAAGAGAATGTGGCAATATTGGGAGAATGTGGCTCCTAGCCACATTCAACCAATTTTTCGGGGCACATGTATGATCCCGCTTGCTCTGCCCTAACAGTTTCTTATTCACATGAAGGAGCGCAAATCTGGCCAAGCTTGTTCTCAAAGAAACCCGTGGCAACCGAACATTGAGCCCACCTTTTCGAAACCGTGGGATATGCCATGAAGGTCATCATCATCATCATCATCATCATCAGCCTGACTACGTCCCCTGCCGGACAAAGGCCTCTCCTATGTTCCGCCAGTTAACCCAGTACTGTGCTTGCTGCTGCCAATTTATACCCGCAAACTTCTTAATCTCATCTGCACACCTAACCTTCTGTCTCCCCCTAGCCCCCTTCGCTTATCTGGGAATCCAGTTAGTTACCCTTAATGACCAGCGGTTATCTTGTCTACGCGCTACATGCCCGGCCCATGTTCATTTCCTCATCTTTATTTAAACTATGATATCCTTAACCCCCGTTTGTCCCCTAATCCACTCTGCTCTCTTCTTGTCTCTTAAGGTTACACCTACCATTTTTCTTTCCATTGCTCGCTGCGTCGTCCTCAATTTAAGCAGATCCCTCTTTGTAAGTCTCCAGGTTTCTGCTCCGTAGCTAAGTACCGGCAAGATACAGCTGTTATATACCTGCCTCTTGAGGGATAGTGGCAATCTACCTGTCATAATATGAGAGTGCTTGCCGAATGTGTTCCACCCCTCCTTATTCTTCTAGTTACTTCGATCTTGTGGTTGGGCTCTGCGGTTATTACGTGTCCTAAGTAGACATAGTCTTTTACAAATTCAAGTGCACTATTACCTATCTCGAAGCGCTGCTCCTTTCCGAGGTTGTTGTACATTACTTTCGTTTTCTGCAGATTAATTTCAAGACCCACCTTTCTGCTCTCCCTGTCTAACTCCGTAACCATGAGTTGCAATTTGTCCCCTGAGTTACTAAGCAATGCAATGTCATCGGCGAAGCGCAGGTTACTAAGGTAATCTCCATTAACTCTTATCCCTAACTGTTCCCATTCTAGGCTTCTGAAAACCTCCTGTAAGCACGCGGTAAATAGCATTGGGGAGATTGTGTCCCTCTGCCTTACACCCTTCTTGATTGCTAATCTGTTGCTTTCTTTATGAAGCACTATATCAGCAGTTGATCCCCTGTGAATTTCTTCCAGAATGTTTATATATACTTCATCTACGCCCTGATTCCGCCGTGTCTGCATGACGGCTGATATTTCTACTGAATCAAACGCCTTCTCGTAATTTATGAAGGCTATGTATAGTGGTTGGTTATACTCTGAGCATTTCTCTATTGCCTGATTGATAGTATGAATGTGGTCAATTGTTGAGTAGCCTGTTCGAAACCCTGCTTGTTCCTTTGGTTGATTGAATTCTAATGTTTTCTTTGCTCTGTTAGCAATTACCTTTGTAAATAGCTTGTATACTACAGAGAGCAAGCTGATCGTACTGTATTTCTTCAAGTCCTTGTCATCTCCTTTCTTATGTATTAAGATGATGTTAGCGTTCTTCCAAAACTCTGGTACTCTTCCCGTCAGGAGACACCTCATAAACAGGGTGGCTAGTATTTCTAACACAATTTGTCCTCCATCTTTCAGCAGATCTGATGTTACCTGATCCTCACCAGCAGCTTTGCCTATTTGCATGCTCTCCAAAGCTTTTCTGACTACTATCAATACTGGTGGGTTGTCATCTGGGTTACTGCGAGTTCTTTTAGTATTAAGGTCGTGGTTGTCTCGGCTACTGAACAGATCTCTGTAAAACTCCTCCGCTATTTTAACTATCCTATCGATATTGGTAGATATTTTGCCTTCTTTGTCCCGTAGTGCATACATCCGACTTTTGCCTATCCCAAGTTTCCTCTTCACTGCTTTGACGCTTCCTTCCGTTTTTCAGAGCGTGTTCAATTCTCTCCACGTTATACCTTCTTACATCGCATACCTTACGTCTATTAATCAACTTCGAAAGCTCTGCCAGTTCTATTTTGTCTGTTGTACTTGACATATTCATGTTTTGACGCTTCTTAATTAGGTTCTTCATTTCCAGTGACCTGCCTAACTACCCTCCATCCAGCTTCCACGGCACACTCCGTAATAATACTCGTCAGATTATCATTCATTGTATCTACGCTAAGGTTGGTTTCCTCACTAAAAGCCGAGTACCTGCTCTGCAGTGACACTCTGAATTCCTGTACTTTCCCTCTCAGTGCTAGCTCATTGATACCATACCATTCTATGGTCACTGCATCGTACCTTGCCAAACACTTCCACATCTTGCACGATTCCTTGGTGTGCACTCATTATAAAGTCTATTGCGTTCTTATTTTCGCCATTAGGGCTCCTCCATGTCCACTTGCGGTTTTCTTGTTTTAGGTAGAAGGTATTCAAATCCGTAAATTATTGCGTTCTGCGAATTCTACTAGTAGCTCTCCTCTGGCGTTTCTAGTACCGATGCCATAATCTCCTACTGGCTGGTCTCCAGCCTGCTTCTTCCCTACCTTTGCATTAAAGCCGCCCATCACTATAGTATACTGTGTTTTTGCCTTACTCATTGCCGATTCCACGTCTTCATAGAAGCTTTCAACTGAAGCGTCATCATGGCTTGATGTAGGCTCGTAATGCTGTACTACCTTCATCTTGTATCTTTTATTCAGTTTAATTACGATACCTACCACCCTTTCATTATAGCTATAGTATTCCTCTAAGTTGCCAGCTATGTTTCTGTGAATTAGGAACCCCACTCGCAGTCCTCTTCTGTCTGCCAAGCCCCGATAGCAAAGGACGTGCCTATTCTGTAGCACCATATAGGCCTCATCTGTCCTCCTAACCTCACTGAGCCCTCTTATATCCCATTTAACACCTTCTAGCTCCTTGAATAGTACAGCTAGACTTCCCTTACTAGATAAGGTTCTAGCGTTAAACGTTGCCAAGTTTAGGATCCAATGGCGGCCTGTCCGTATCCAGAGATTCTTAGCACCCTCTGCTGCGTTGCAGATCTGACCACCGCCGTGGTCCGTTGCTTCTCAGCTGCTGGGGACTGAGGGCCGTGAGTTATTTTACGTAAGCATGTGGGAGGTAGTGGCCAGATACTGCAACAAGGTGACCAATCCTTCTCTGGTGAAAGAGTGCGTTCTTTAACGTGCACCAAAATTTGAGCACACGGGCCTACAACATTTCCGCCTCCATCGGAAATGCAGCCGGCGCAGCCGGGATTTGATCCCGCGACCTGCGGGTCAGCAGCCGAGTACCTTAGCTACTAGACCACCGCGGCGGGGCTCAACGCAAACGTTCTTCATCGAGTTGGGCGGCAAGACAACATCCTCAATGAGGGTGATAGATCTTTGACAGCGCCTGGGATTGTCAGTAAGTGCCGATAGCATAATCTCGCCAGCACCGCTATCTACAGTAGCACCACACTCGCGTACAAAATTGATCCCCAAGATGATGTCATGGGTGGAGCTGGTCAGAACAGCGAAACCAGCTTCGAACACCTTGTCGCCCAAAGTGACCCTAACAACACACACACAGATCGGGCACAGCGTCTCCCTGCTCACTGCACGAAATGATGCACTACTGTCCCAGCGAAACATCACTTTATGTCTTAGCCGCAAATGGAAGTTAAGACTCATCACTGAAACAGCTGCTCCAGTATCTATCAAAACCATCGTATAAATTCCATCAATAAGCTTGGGGACCTTATTTTGCATCATAAAAATGGGTGGAAGCATACGTGGATGTAATGAAAAATGTTCAGCGACCTCACCTCCATTGGCTGCACCAACTAGATTCCCGGGGACGGCTAGGTGACAAATCGACCAGGACACGGTGAACGGAACCGGCGTGTTGTGGGGGGCATCAAGCTTCAAACGGAGTAAGGCGAGTCATTGTGGAAATTCCGGTGGAAATTGCGTCCCACATGTGTGTCACTGTGGGCGGTTTGCTGGAAGCTGTCCCCAACTTACGCATCCCGCATCGAGTGCATACCACCGTGCCAGCGGTTTTGTCGAGAAGAAGCTGATGGTCTCTCGTAGTAGCGCTGCTGGGGGCGATGCCTCTGACCACAAAATCGAGCCACATGTCCACGGAAACCGCAGTTATAGCACACAGGGGCCTCACGTACGTCGCCGAACATTCCACGAGGCGCCATGTCCCCATGATCGTCACATAAAGACACCATTGTAGGTGGTTGGCAGGTGGCGTTCTGAAAACAGCGGCGATGATGTAGGTTGTCGGTTGGAGGCTGTGGTGCTCTTGATTGGGGCACATCATATAACGTGGCATCAACGGCAGCACACATTGGGTTGTATGGCGGGGAGGCGTTGCTAGCATGTGCCGTCGACGGGTTGACAACATCACGTCGCCCAAGTTCTTCGCGCAGGATTTGCCTGATCATTGAGGCAAGATCACAGGATCATGTTGCAGGGACGTTGACACTTGCAACGGTAGTGACGTTGGATGGTCTACCAAATTTGGGAGTGATGCGCCTAGTCTTCAGTGTTTCAAACGTGCAGCAGTGTTGGATTACGTCCAGTACAGACGGCGAGGTGGCCATGAAGGTACGGGGTGCTTAAAAAAAGTGTCACGTATTTGCTTGACGCTGCGAAGGGCGTATCTGGTAAACAAGGCCAGAAAATATTATAAAGAAATATAAAGTTTATACACATTTTGTGGGCACCTCGCAGGTCGGTATGTTGAAATTGTCCAGGAAAAGGAGGTCCGGGCTGAAGTTTAACAGATCGTTTGTTGGCTGAATGTACGTGCCCTGCAGCGTCAAGCTTGTTGACTCCCGTTTGGGTTTCTCCAAAATAATAAAGGATGGTGTTGCAATGCTCTACCCGAAGGCGTCACTCAAGATGTCACGCCCGTGTCACATGGACGTCAGTTTCGCTAGACAAGTGCAGTGAATCAAGCAATCATGGTTGCCTGAACTCCATCTAGCCACCATAGCCGAGGGTACTTCACAACGGGTTAAGATATAAGTTAGGGGCAAAATCAGGTAAAAAAACAAATACTTGACTCATTTTTTAAGCGTCTCATACCTTCACACCATATCCAATCGGATAAAAGGGGTGGGCTCAGCGTTCGGTTGTGAAAGGTTTTTCCGCTCAGATCAAGCTCGGCTGGATGTGCGCGGTTGTAGATAAGAAGCTGTCAGGGCCGAGCAAGCGGGAACATAGGTGTGCTAAAAAGCTCCACGAAAGCTAGTTTAATGAGGCACGGGGGTGATGGTATTGTAAGAAAAGTGCTATACGTTGGACAGAAGGGCAGCTGTTTCAATGATATATTATAGGGCCACAAGACTTTTTTGGGGGGGAACACCTCGTTCAGACTTGTTCTACACCGTGTAGAGTGCGGCTGCTTAGCGGTGCGGTCAAGTGCTAGCGTTCTTTCATTATTAAAACGGGAAGTTGCGCGTGGAATTGAACGACCGTTTTTTAGTGGCAGATCTGGTGAGACATCCGTAGAGAGGCCCTCTTTCACGCTGCATCCCATTGGAATAGATTCCTTGAGCACCAGCCGCTCAATCTAATCGAGTTTGTTAACATTTGTATGATAAGACTATTTGCACGAATTATATGTCAATGTCCTTCAATGAAACTCGGTTGATAAATTGCGCTCTCTTTGTGAGGTTCTTTTTGCGACCCTGTTTTTTTTTCGCCAAGTTCTACTAATATGTACCTGCGGCAGAGTTCATAACAAGCCACTGTTGTAGCAGTGTAGGAATCTCGTCAGCCGACACGGCCTAGTCACAGCATACATCAATACAGAGAAAAAACACTGGTGATGAAAGTATTGTTGGGGCTTACGTGTAGTCGGAAATCCCCGAGATGGACGGCGTGGTTAGGAGAAAAAAGCAATCAGCAGCTGCAAACGCCAAGACAAAATCTGCAATAATGGCGGTGTCGAACAGGTCCTCCCTTCATGTACCCTCTGCCTTAGACTGAGTCTGACCCGACCAGCATCTATACCGTCAACTAGTTGCAGTGAGAACTGGACATTCCTATTGTTATCGATTGCTTATCAGGTGCATTGTTTACACTCTTAAAGCACCCGTCTTTATCTTTCGCCGCTGGCCGTTGTGGTCTCCAGATATGGTCTGCAGTGGTTTCGCTAACCTTGCGCAAAACGCAAATGTGACAGTTGTGCAAGAGCTATACTTACACTTAGCAACAAGCACCACTTCAAGCACATGTGTGTTTATCGTATCTTTTGCAGATAACAAATAGAAAAGAAAAAGCGCTACCACGTTAGGGAAAGGCATGCAGCTGTCATCAAACTTAACACGCATGCTCTGCAGCGTGTGCTGAAGCAGTTTTATTGACGCTAGTGCTAGGTACTTTTGGATTGTGTTGCTGACATACTACCCATGAATGCCGACATACAATCGAAGCATGTCGAGGTATTATTTAGACAACAACGCCCAGCGCTTTGCAGCCGGCTTCAATCAAAGTAGTCTAGGTAATGTTTCAGAGCATTGTTGTTAAGCTTGCTGATGACTGTGCGTCGTATGCTTATTGGTATCCTCATATGTGACCGAACGAATGGAACGGGCAGTTTCGAAATATGGCTTGATCGTGTTTCTCCCGAAAAAATACAGGGACATCTCTGAAAAGACCTCCGAGAGTCAAAAAGCTTCATACAGTATAAAATGATTAATATTATGATGATTATTATTTTATCTTGCGATATGCGGACCGAACCTATACGTATAATTTTGAAGCATGCCGAGAAGGAGGACATCAGAAATTTTGACTATCTGGTGTTCTTTCACGTACGCTGACATCAGACAGCCTGGCGCTAAGCCTCCATCAGCACTTTATGCAGTTTTAAATGAAATCATGTGGTGCTATAACTTGACGTAGGATCATAGTACTGCAAAGGCTCGTAAATTCACACCGTCGCTAATTTATACTTTTAAAACAGTTCGGGCGTGTTGCCTAATCTCGGCTAGCATACGTATCGTCTACTGGCATCAAAATCTTGCTAGTACGGTCGAATTCGGCCGGAACCCGGTTAATTCGAAAGATCATAGGAGAAACTTGACGCGAAGCTCCACTAATGCAGAGCAGGAATGAATAAATCTAACTCATTTAACACTTACTTCCAGTCTGTGTTCACAGCTGACAATGTTAAACATACGCCGTTTCTGTTTCAGGGTAAAAACTTAAGTGCTTTAAGCTTGCCTCACTTATCTGAGCGTGGTTTGCTATCACTTTTATTAAACATTGATGGGAAAAAGGTAGTGGACCCGACGAGATTCTCAATGCGTTTTTAAAGCGTTACGCTGAATCTGTGTGTAAATACCTTTTTCTTATATTTTCCAAATCGCTTAGGGATTGCCAGATTCCATCAGAATGAAAAATCGCGAAAATTTTTCAATTAACAAAAGTTGTGACTTGTCTTGTCCATCTGACTACTGACCAAATTCTATTACGTGTACTTTCTGCAAAATGCTTGAGCATATATTCTAAAGTCCCTTACTGAATATGTGGAAGAAAATGCTATTATCGAATCCAATCAATACGGTTTTCGTCGCAGACTATCTACTTTCACACAGCTGGTTGAGACCTCGCAAGAACTTGCCAATGGCATTAACGATCAATCGCAGATGGACGTCGTCTTTTTAGATTTGTCAAAAGCCTTTGACCGCGTTTATCACCCCAAACTTATCCAAAAGCTAACCAGTTTACTAAGAAACGGACCTATGACCAAGTGGATCGAAAACTATTTGACCAACCGCTACCAATTTGTTCAATATTGTGCACATATGTCTGACACGGTTCTAGTATTATCGGGAGTGCCCTAGGGCTTTGTTTTAGGCCCCATGTTGTTTCTTCTTTTTATTATTGACATTGCTGACGTAGCCGATGTAAAAATCAGAATGTTCGCAGATGATTGTATTCTGTACCAGCGAATTGACAGTTACCAGGATCATTTAAAACTAGATGATTCGCTAAAAATGTTGCAACCTGGTGTGGAGAGTGGCAAATGGAAATAAATACCAAGAAAATTGTCGCCATGTCAATTACAAAGAAAACAACGACGGCAAATTCTTCGTATTCACTGGGAAATGTCCCACTTCGCAACGTCGCTGCTGGCAAATATCTAGGGATCTTGATATCGTCCGGTTTAATTGGACTGCGCATGTCGAACATATTACAAAGAAGGCTCTCGGCAGGTTATTTTTTCTTAAGCGAACTCTTCGTCATTCGACACTCCAAACAAAACTTTTAGCGTATACCATGCTTATCCGCCCAATCCTCGTATATGCGAGTGTGGCCTGATTCCACTTCACGGACAAACATGTAGCCGCGCTTGAAATAATACAACGTAGAGCAGTCTGTTTTATCTATAACCGTTATAGGCGTACCGACTCACCTACAGCTCTTTTGATAAGAGCGGATCTGCCCACCTTGGCGAGCCGCGCAAAGCTTCATAGTCTGAGAGTTTTGTATGTGGTGCTACACAACCCTTTGAAAATAAATCCAGCTTATTATTTTAATGTTAACAGTAAGCGCCAAACACGAAATAAGCATTAACAAACACTTGATGAGTATCCCTTCAAGAACAATGTTTTTGGCCACTCTTTTTTTTTTCGCAAGCCATACGCGCTTGGAATGCCCTGCACCCCACCGTGTCGACACAGCCGAAAGTTGATAAATTTGTTGATCGAGCGAGTGAAGGTGTGCTGACTTTTATTTAGCCGTGATTTCCTGAATCGATGATGTCGCAAGTTTTAACTCTGTCTTTACAATTACGTTTTGTATTTGTTTGTTTTTTGCTTGCCCCAGCAATTTTTCTGATGTTTATATTCATTAAGACTCCTGACCTATCACTACGACGAATTTCGCACTATGTTTGAGATAGTTGCTTGAAATTTTAGGTGCTTGCATCATGTGTTTTTAGTCTGTGTATTGCTTGTTTTTACAATATACAATTTGATACCACTCCTGTAATAACTCCATCACGGGATTGACAGTTTTACAAGTTAATAAATAAATAAATAAATAAATATAAAAATGTGCCACGCAAAAGACGGGAAACAGAGGGCTGAAACGAGACGATGTTTTCCGTATACGGTTAATGCCATGATTTTGTCCACATGAGAAACCAGTTCTCAACCCCGTCGTTTTGACTTGATACTATGAGCGCGCGATGTCGAAAACTCTAACATGGCGGAAGCTAGCTGTTGAAAACGAAGAGCTTTCAGCCGTGCTGGCGTAAAATTCGTTTGCCTGATGGACGAGTTGTGCGCTAATTTACTTATATATTCACCATCCTGACGTACGCATGACATAGTTGACGGGACGTAATAAAAGACGAGCGCAGAGCACGTTTCATGCTTATTAGATCTCGCACCGTGGTCACACTAAAGACGTAATCGCAGAATGGGAAAAACTGCGGTTTTTACGCTGGTCTTATGCAAAACAAATACAGGATTTGCGCATTCATTATGAAAATGCAAGGGCATTGGAATACAAGGCATTTGTTATTTTCTCGATACTTTTCGTTGTTAGGCATTTGGTTTATTTGGACAATTTTTTGCGTTCCAGTGAAACGAGGACTAATGAACTTTTAAGCCATATTCAAGGAATATTGTTGCATTCAACGTTAAGACACAGTTATTAGAAAAAGGTGGGTTTATTCATTCAGCGTATACTTCGAAGCAAACTCGCGAGATTTTCAATCTTGTACTTGTTTCATCAAAGGTTCCATCTCACAATCTATTCTACAATCAGCTGTAAAAAGTTCGCTTTATCCGGTGCGTAGAGCCCCGGCAATTTTCGTATTTGTGTTTGCATTCACCATCCATCTTCCGCTTGCTGTGCATTGAACTGTTTTATTACGCAACTTAAAGTGTTTTTTCATGGTTGTTTTCCAACGTAGCTATCCACTTTCTCGCTGTACAACGACAGGCAAAAGCGAGACCACCGAGATTGTTTCGTGTATCGCGGAGACCATAGGCAAGAAGAGCCCGACTGTGGTCACGAGCGACATTGAGTGATTTACCTGTTGACGTACGAGTTCGAATTAGCTTGTTAACGCCGGAACTTAGTGCAATCAAAAAGGTCACGTGCGTGATGCTGTGTGGTGGCGACAAATTCAGACTATATATTGGTAGTTTGGGCGTGTGCGACTTTTATCGCGCGCGTCACCAGTCAACTGTTGCATGGTGCACGCAGTGGTTAAAGCCTCTGTTAAGCTTCCAAATCAAAACTACCATGGCTCTTCTGAAAGCCTACCGAAAACAATACCAGGAGACCTACATGATCACACCTATCATGTGACCGGCTGAAGAGACCGCGAATATTTCGCTTATTTACATGTTCGCAACAGCCCGTATTCAGCGCTTTCGCCGTTCTGCTTCGTTAAAGCTACGGAAATTGGTCAAATTGAAGTAGTTTACATCCGTGGTAATTTAGAACGCAACAGTAGCGTCGACTGCGCTCTTTTTCTTTCGAGCGCCGAGCTCTTGCGTCTGCTCTTGTCTTCGCCGTCATTCTGGAGAGTGAACCAGCAAGCACATCATGAAGGTTCGGTGACGCCTCAGACTAGCTTAGAGAAATTCGTAGCTATTTTTCTCAGTTTTGTAGGCGGAAATGCTCCTATTTTTTGACGTGGAGAAAGACGTATAGAAAAAATATTCACACACGAAATCAGGCGAAAAAGGTCGAGTTCAGTCAGCACGGACTATCACTAAACATTGTCTTCTTTCCTGCTATGTTCATCTCTAGTGCCCCGTAGCATCACCCTCGGCGGCTAAGGCACCGTCTCGGTGCTTGGTTAGTCTGAGTGATATCGCTCTAGCCGAGTGACGTGAACAAGGCCAGAACACGATCGTGCGCCTGTGTTGCTAACATGTTCAGTTTCATATGTCACGTCGGTAACCTGGCACACCAATCGGTACGAACCTGAGTATGGCAAACTCAGCATTTCAAACAAGCCAACTCTCCGGGAAGGCGTCGAGAGAAGAACTGTGTCACCACGTCTTAAGTGGACATCGCGATGGCGAGCATTGTAGACAAGTCGTTGCTGTTCTTGCGAATTGCTCCGATGCAGGGGAGCAACAGTTTAACGTCCCTCAAAACCTCTAGAGATTACAACGTGGGTGTATTCTGATAAGTTGCTAATGGCAAGAAGAAGCACATCAAAAGGCAGCGTGGATTCTAGTCCATACAAGAAAAAATGGCAGATCCTACGTACAGTGGTACTCGGTGATATGCGAAGCACGAATGAGGAATGTTGATATGTCACTTCAAAATCAGCACAACCTTACGAGGCGAGGGTAAATTAGCCCGTACATGACTTCGCTGTCATGATTAATATATTTGCACGTGTCATATACATTCATCATCTATTCTCGTCACCTGATACCTAATTTTGTATATGTGGAGCTTGCGAAACGGCCGCGAGCGCGTGATGAAGAGCCCCAATATATTTCGACGTAACGTTGACGCGCGCGCACGCTGGGTGCAGCGACGCTACGCTAGCAAAACGTGAGCACTCTAGTCTGACGCCAGGTGCTACCGGCGTGACCGGCGTGCGTCGGCGCGGCCCGGCAGCAACCTGCGCGAAATGCAACATGCAGCCTATGGCCCCGATAACGTTACCCAGCTCTGCCGAGAGAGCACTAAGTTTGCCTCTCTTAGTGATGGAGGGACGCCGGGTGCGCTCAAACGCGCATGCGTCAAAGAACGCAGCGCGGCGCGCGCCTGCGACGGTACGCACATTCGTTCCTAACGCCTGCGACATGAAATGCGCTTTAAAGCTTCTATACGTCAGCCAGTTATTGCACATGCCGGCGAACTCTAATTATGTAAATGATGACTCACAGTACGTAGTTTCCATGATTTCCTAAGGAGAAATAGAGTGCCGTGGAGATCTTGAAGAGCAAATAGATGATGGGGAAAGTTTTTTGGTTGAAGCGTTGACTTCAATGAAATGCAGAATTTAGCATCATATAAGTGGATTTCTTGCGTAAGGAATCTTGAAGAAAACGGTTTGGGGGCAGTGCAGGGCTGCAATGAAGGGCTTGGCGAGCCATGAACACGCATATTTACCTGCACTGAAGGAGTATTTTCAGGATGGCGAGAACTTGTGTTATCCGAGTGGTGAGGGTATGAGCTCGCTCGTATCTTGTGAACAGGACTTGAAAAGAATCACATCCTGAGCAGACAGCCTGTTCACCCTGATGTCCCCTCTCAAAGCTCTAACTGAATATTCAATCATAAGGACGAAGTGCAGCGTGCAGGCATGTCAGAAATAGAAGTGTTCTCTGGAAAAAAATGTTGATATCAAGTTATGCACGAGTAAAGCTGCGCATTCACCTGCACCAGTTTGAAACAATGAAAACCAGTGGAAGTGGGAGCAAGGCATGCGCTACGGTTAACTTTCAGTGAGTTATAACGCTTGATTTTGAAGTATAATGAAGTTATTGTCCAAATAAGGCTGTGGAGTTTGAAATCACTGTATAATAAATGCAATTTGCTTGCTCATTGTTGTAAATCAATGTAATCGCTTCATTTTAACGATATCAATAACCGCTTTAAAAAAGTTTAATTACTACATATTTCTATTGAAAAAACGCTAAACCTGGCTTGACAGTCGATGTCGGCGTGCGAGCCATGATTTAATGCCATGAAAGCCACATGTAGATCACCGAATAGTATAACATGTTTTCAGCCATTTTTTGCCTTTCTGCTATTTGCAGTAAGGTATAAGAGATGAAAAAAACGTACAACATATTGTGCGTTGCAAGGTGTATTCTGTAAATGAGGTAGCCATTGAATAATTAAAAACAATATATGAAGATATGGTACGGAGTCACAGTTTTAGGGGCGACGTTTCTAAAGCCGTGGATTTGTCCATGGATGTCTGTCACCGGTTCGTAATCACCTAGTTGTATGACTCACTCAGCACGTGGCGCTAGTGTGAGTGACACACAGACGGACGGATGGACAGACAAATGCACGGACGGACGGAAACAAGAACATACAGACGAGCGTGTACTTAGCCCCACTCATCATGAATGATCGTGAGTGGGTAGAAGAGTTCGTCCGTTCGTGCTATGCTGTGCTCCGTGGATATGCTGGACGGACGGACGTATGAATGGACGTACGGACGGATAGACGCATGAACGGACACACGGACAGAAGCACGGATAGAAGCACAGATAAACGCTTCGCCCCACACACCATCATTCACTCCGTGGATATGCTGTTATTTTCTTCATTTCTCTCGACACCACATAGTTTTATTCTTTTTTTCCAGACAGCTGGCAAATGGCAAACTGTTTTTACACTTTTGCTGAGTGCACACAACACGCAGACACATTGAAAGGTCATGTGACTCAGTTGCGGGTGCTTCATATCTTTACCCTATATAAATAATCAGTGACTGGTCCAAAAACACGCTAGTGGAAGGAGTTAAAGCGGCTTGAGTTGACGGTTAATTTTGCTGCGAACAACTCCAGTGGATGTCACTTTAATATGAAGGCTAGAGACTAGATATTTAAGACCTTCACACTCCTGAGGAAAAAAAAAGCTTTGTATTTTTGTCACGTTGTTTGAGTACCACAGGTTTTGACGCAACGAATTCGTTATGCAGCCGCGCCACACTCGTTGACTGGCTGTCGTGGCTATAGGTGGCTTGCAGAGAGGGCATCATAATGGCGGCCTTTATAGGAGACGACGTCGTTGTCTCCACCCCCCCCCCCCCGCTAGTGGAGGAGGGGTGCGGTCGCATCGAGGAACCCAAATGGCGCGTTCCCACTTGGCATCGAAGAGAGCGAAACCGACGAAACTCTTCGGAAACTGGATCGTTTTGCCACCGAAGTGGCCGGAAAACCATGCCGCGTGGCCGGCGCGCAAAAATCGCTCCAAGACCGATTTTCCCGCCACGCAAAACCGGACCCGGTTTCCGCTTCACAGGCTTGGCTGTGCTGGACCAAACAAGCTGGCCGCAGATTCAAGATGGCGGCGCAGGCGTCGGCGGTGGCTCGCATCGGCTAAAATCGCAAACTACCCGTGCAGTCCGACGAGGCGTGGTGGCCTCACCGAGGACGCGCTCATCGAGAGCCTGACTAGGATCTCGATCGCCACAAACTCTGGAAGTAGACCGTCAGCGGCCGCGAGTCGGCATGCCCCAACGTCTTTCGCGTTTGCGTACAGCCAGCTGAATGCACCACCGCCGCTGCCGATGCGTTCTCTCGTGTCGTTTCTGCTGGCTTATCTCCCGAAACAACGTTCGAAAGGGAGCGAGATGTTTCTTTTCACTACTTTGCGTAAATAACTCAAATTCGGTACAAACTTTAGTTCCCATGAAGAAGGCAAAATCGAATTATTTGGCGAGGTATCGACTGCAACGGCGGCGGGATGGGGCAGAACGATTGTGAACATCTTCGACGCGCGCGGCCGTGGTTTTCCGGCCACTCTGGCGTTTTCGCTTCTCATCGCTGCTCAAGTGTGAATAATTTTTTTCAAGTGTCAATTTCTCTTCACTTATCAAGTGCCATAACAGGTCCGGCAAAGCAGCGGCGTGGCAGGGAAGTTCACCGCAAAATGTCCACGCATGTGCCGGCGCTTCGGACACTCCCCATATTCTAGGTCACTATACCTCGGATTTATTAAGTCGTCACCGTGCCTTGTGTGACCCGAAAATTCTCAACTGATGCTTGTATTTGACTAAGCTTGTTACTGACAAGCTTCTACAGGACGCGCTCGGGATTTCTTCGAACCGTTTCCGAGCGCCATACACAAGTCCATCGGTAGGCTGAGCCGGCCTGATTCTTACTGGCTGAATACGTGGCCTCAAAGAAGCACAACTTCCAAGTTCAGGGGCCATATATTGCTAGTTCCGGTTCTTGTTGTTTTCAACAGTTGGGGCTTGAAGTAATAAAATAAAATTTTTCAGTGGTATTGTGATTTTTTCCCTTTCCTCAGAACTGCAAATGAGACATGAAACCGATTTTCAGGAATATTACTTATTGCCGCACGGACTGACGCTGCACACTGCTTTGCAAGCTCTCGGGTCTCTTCTCTTCGACACAATGTGTGACGCTCCGCCAGTGCTGGCTTCAGCGCTTTCCACGTTGCTGGAAATAAAACGGCGGGACTACTAACTACCCCGCGGGATTTCAGCTTACTGCCCGTACTGCCTGTGATAATCACAGCGATGTTGCTGCCAATATGGATGCGGTGACTTTTCACTAGCAGTATATTTCGATTTCAGTGCCCCGAATATTTTTATAACAAAAGAATGCCACAAATAATAAGCCAGAAATACAAGTTATATTTTTCATTACTGGTTCATTGACGAAAACTTTACGCCGCATAAGGAGATTCCACAACGATTCCGTATGGTCACACTGCGACGCTGAGCTGACGCGTGACTTTGGCACTCCTCATATGATTTACCACCCTCTCTGGCGTCTATGAGGTGATCACGCTGAGGGTAGGGACGCCGAGAAAACGCTGGCAAAAACGCTGCATATGTTTCGTGCTTAGGAGCTTTAGCAAGAAAAATAGTGCTCACAAGGCACCGGTATTTGAGTCCACAATCCGAAGGCGAGTATCCTGACCGCTTAGCTATCCAGGCTCGCTGACAAAATAGCATAGGCTTCTATAGTATCGCGCAGCTAAGGGGGTAGGAAAGGGAAGTACTGATGAGAATATATATGAGGCTGAGTGGAAGAAAGAGGAGGAGGGAAGGAGTAAAGTAAATTATATGAGCAGTGAGAAAAGGAGGAGTGCGCAAGGAGGAGAAAAAGAACAAAGAAATGGAAAGAAAGAATGAGAGATAGAGAAAACAATGTAAAGAGGGAGAAAGTACGCGAGATATGCGAGAGATAAGGAAAATAATGATCGAGGAAGAAGGATAGCATGAGCCAGGTGAAGATCAAAATGAAGAAGGTCATAAATATGAAAAAAAAGGAGTAAAAAGACAAAGAAAACCTGCGAAAAGAGAGAAGAGAGAAAAAAGAGAAAGAAACGCTTCCAGGACAATGTTGTTGTAGTCCACGCGATTTCATATTTCTGTAAAAGCACCACTGTCTCGGAAGAATTAGCCGGCTTGCTGCCTTCCGTATGGAATTTCGGTATAGATTCACCACGCAGCGTTTTCGTTGTTTATAGACACGAGATAGCGACTAAGCAATCTACGTGACTCATTCATGTCACGTTTTTCAAACCAGGTCAGCAGCCGTTCGACGAGCCAAATTGTGTAACGAAAGAAATAAGTAAATTATCACATATTATAAAGCTCAAATATGTGTCAAGCAGCTACAAGTAGCTGTTCGTTGCAGCGGTGTTAATTGCACGCAAGAGTTCCTTTTTATGGTTGGGCTCACACACACAGACACAAAAAGAAATCCAAATGCACTATTCGGGTAAAAAACTGCAAAAACCGCATGGTGGGTGAGCTTATTTGTGGGTCGGGGCCTTGGTAGTAGTCAATTGCTGCTGCAACGCCAGACTGACACCATCGTTGGGGCTGTTGAATGATGCCGACATTACGTTGACGACCGTGACGCCAAACACCGCTGCGGTGGCCACATTGTTAAGAATGTCGGCGAGACGGTGGTTACCCTCGTTGTTGACGTTGATGAAACCCAGCACCAGCAACAAGACGCCCACCATGATCTGCGCAGATGCAAAGGGCATTCACTAATACGCCGGGGGTTGGCATTAGCAAGCGCTCGAAAGCGTTTTGCTTATGAGTAACAGGTTGCATTTTTTCCATAGCACATGTGGTATAGCGTGAACATGTGTATAAAAATGCCTCATGACTACGGAAAAAGAAGCAAGTTAGCGCTGTGGCCGCAGTAAGTATTCCACACAGTAACCAGGCCAATAGAACAAAAGTTAAAAGAAAAGTTGAAACAAAGCGGACATTGATGAAACGTCGAAGCTGTGGGCTTCGCCAATTATTTTATCTGGTTTAATGAAGTGGAATAGAGTTGGTTGAATGAAATGAGATGAAGTGGCAATGAAGTAGCATGAAGTGCGGGATAGCAGTGAGAGGAGTATAGGGTGTCATAAGCAGTGGCAGCTACACCAGTTTCTGATTTACGAGGGCCACCGGACATAAAAACCTCGCTTAGGGATACTTTCGCCGCTGAAAATAGAATTTAGTAAGCTGGGATCAGACGCCGTAGGCATCAGCAGAAACCAGGCCCAAAAACCAAAGGAGCAGAGTAACGCAAGCGATCGTAAAATAGAACAGGGGAGAAAGGACTATTTCGGGAAATCGCAACAGAGAACCGCAGTGGTGGTCAACAGGGGTGCTATGCAGGATGACGCAAGCTTCTCGAGCAGACAAGTTTGCTACGAGTTTGCTCGGCGGTGGTCACGGCATGAACACAGCGCGGAGCGCGTGAGAGCCGCGTTGATAAAGATGGCGACAAGAACGCACGTGGCGTTCGAAATGCATGTGGGACATTTGCGGCGACTATCAAAGAAACACCGCATGCAAACACGCCAGCACCAGCCAGCACCACCACCCAGTCAGACATTTCACAGTACGGCGACGTCAGCGTGACTGTCGCGCTATCTTTTTGCCAACTCAACGCGCGTACCTCCAATAGGTGTGTTCGTGGGCGTTTGTTCTCGTTCGGGCCGGTTCTTTCGTTCAATCTGCACAATGGAAATTTCTACCCTCGAAGGCCGCAGGGGTGCACACGCAGCATTCCCGCGCTGCTCGTTTCGCTGCTGTAAAATATTGTAGATAAACACATGGACAGCTGCCCACGACGGGCACTGCCATCTTGGTGGCAATGCGGCTGTGATTGGATACGTCATGAGCACGGTGAAATTGAATGTACGATATCGTGGGCACGTGATAATATCACTTTTACTTCTGTGTGCACGTGTGCATAGTCTACGCGATAAAGCTGATAGATTGATGGTGCCGCTCGACGTGAGTGCTGCTCCTCCGCAGGAACAAACGTGGTGGGTGGACCCGATCTTCGCCGTGGGCGTTTGTTAATCAAACTGATTAACGCGTGGACTCAAACGCGAATTCGGTGATTCTGAGAAGCATGTCATGGTGCCGGCGTGAATGTCAAGCGTTTGATGCGGTAAACGCTAAGCGGCAGCTTCTTTGCAGATAAAATAGTTTGGTAAGCTTGCACTACTTGTGCAAGGCTGGAGCCGTTGAAGACCTAAGTATATTTTAGCTTCTTGCAGCATCTTAAATTCATCGTCTGCTCGTGTGCTTGGTGGGCTTCGAATTGCACACCACAAGAGTTGTGTCAATTTTGATTGAATTGACTAAGGCTTAAAGATTATCAGCTGATCAGTTTTGTGTTCATTGATAAGGTTTCAAGGGCATATATCTGGGCCGCAATAAGCAAGGCCGTGATCAGTATTAGGGTAATAAACGTGTTCCTTACTACAATACGATATTCACTGTCAACACATCAGCGAGCGCTAATTAGCATGGTTTTACTCAGCGTGCTCATGAATAACGTCTTGATAATAAGCAAGGTTTAGTTAGCTCATACACTAGCATGCTTTAGTTAGCCCAGTCCTAGCTTTACATGGATACATTAGCATGGTCTTAATATGTCGCGTGATTACTGCCTCCCAGGCACGTAGCCAGGAACTTTTTTCGGGGGAGGAGAGCACCTCCTCAAATTCAGGAGGGGCACGTCCTTGGAATGGTCCTTTTCTCGCTTTCTATGCCATGGCCAACAAAATTGGCAGATCCTACGTAAAATGGGAATTGATAATATGCAAAGAACAAATTAGGAAGGTTGATAAGTCTCTTTAAAATCAGCACAACGTTGCGAGGCGCGCACTTGTAGCACACAGTAAACAAAAGTAGAATTGCTATGCGCACTCGGGTATCTAGGTAAGATGCAAGTCTTTTGTTTATAGTCGCGCAATGGCGGTACCACTAGCGTTTGCAATGCGGTCCCCAGCAGTAATAGGCATATAAATTATGTTTTACATGACTTCCATGTCACGATTATCATACTGGCACCTGGCATTTGTGTTCGTCATTCCTTCACGTCACGTAATACCAAATTTAGTGTATGTGAAGCTAGCGAAATGGCCACGAGCACGCCATGAGCGTAGCGTGTGGTCATGCTTCACATGACACGCATATTGTGATTATCATGCTTAGACGTGTCACTTACCTTCCTCGTCTATTTACATCACGTAATACCAAACTTTGTATATGTGAAGCTAGCAAAACGGCCGCGAGCGCGTTATGAGCGTAGCATGTAGTCAAGTTTTACATGACATGCGTGTAATATCGTTGTTCGCCGTGTCATTTACGTTCGTGGTCTATAGACGGAACGTAATTCTAATTGTGTTATATGTGAAGCTAGCAAAAAGGCCGCGAGCACGCTATAAGCGTACTATGTAGCCATAATTTACATGACACGCATATCAAGATTATCGTGTTTGTACCAGATGCATACCTTCGTCATTTATTCACGTCACGAAGTACCAAATTTGGTATATGTGAAGCTAGCGAAACGATCGGGAGCGCACCATGAGCGTATGGGTTGTACTGATGACTTGCATGGCATGTATTGTTTACACGTTACGGGACAGTCACTTATGTTCGCCAGTCATGTCATAGCATACTAATTTTGGAACACGTTATGTGAACGAAACCACCACAAAAGCAGCAAGACCAAGATGTGTAAATCATGACATTTATGACATATATGTCACGATTTTGAAGTTATGACTAGACACTGATTCTTGACATACAGTCATGTTATGACATACTAATTTTGGTATAGATTTCGTCATCAAAATGAGCTGGAGAGCTAAAAGTCCTAGGTGGCTAGATAGATAGATAGATAGATAGATAGATAGATAGATAGATAGATAGATAGATAGATAGATAGATAGATAGATAGATAGATAGATAGATAGATAGATAGATAGATAGATAGATAGATAGATAGATAGATAGATAGATAGATAGATAGATAGATAGATAGATAGATAGATAGATAGATAGATAGATAGATAGATAGATAGATAGATAGATAGATAGATAGATAGATAGATAGATAGAGGCGTAACGCCGAGAGGAAATTCGAGGGGGAAACAAGCACGTTTCTTTTCAAGTTTGTAAAAAATAATTCATCATATCTTGATGCTGAATTTGGAACACAAGGGCTGAGCAATGCATACTCTGGTGGTTCACTTTGTACAGGTTTCAATTCTACCGCAAATCACACAAAATTTTTGCAATAAAGTTTCTGTACAAAAGAATGAAGGAAGTTTGAAATAAATATAGCTTCTTATCATTTTGTTTTACACTAGGCAAACAAGCGTCGCGAATTTCAACAAAGTGATCCATCCGAAGCAGATCCGAAGGCTGTACTTCCCATAATTCCCATGGGGGCAAAAGCACAGCTGAAGGAGCCCGCATAGACACTGGCGCCAGATTCCACTCTACGTATTACAGTATGAAACACTACGACACATGGGCTCGAGTTTAGCTGCGGTCGCGACGTTGTAAGACGCTCGGTCAGTACAAATCTCAAAGGCCACCTTGCTGATTGTTTCTAAAACACACTTAGTGCACGCATTAAAAGCTCGAAAATTATTTTAACCATGCATTGCCTGTAAAAACTGTCACGAAGAGTTTGTGTCACATTTATTGCATGGGTGCACTTCTGCACTCATTGGAACAACAAACAAATGAAAGAAGATGCCTCTGATTTGAAAACACCGTCCAACTTAGTAGACCATCTTTAACACGATGACTGGTTCTATCGTAACCAATAGAACGCCACGCGCTCAGGGGTGGATTTGACTTTTTCGTGCTGTTGTTCCACTCAAAACGGGGTGTCGCCAGAGCTCGGTAAGATGCCGGGTATCGTGAGAATAAGGCGAAGCTCAGCCGATCCTACATAGCACCCCAGAACGTGTGCCTCCAATGCTGGAATTATGGGGATGGGGGTTCCAAAGGAATAATCGCGACTGGGGGAGGAGGAGAGCACTGGCGCAGCTTGTGTGGGGGCAAGTGCTGGCGTGTCTTGAGAAACGCAAGGGTCCCTCTTGCACCCCTTTTTTCACTTCTCCTATTTGCGGGCATAATTGGGTTCGACTGCCAGTGCCAGCCATAGACTTTCACTTGTTCGCTAACGAGCAGTAAAGTACCTCGGCTTTATCGGCGCTCGGTGCGCACTCCATTCAACCATGTTCTCTTAATGTTCTGTCTATAATTAAGTGTCTTTCTTTTCCACAAAATGCTTATCAGGACGCAGCTGCAACTCATTTCCCAGCTGCAACTTGCATGCACCTCGGTTGATCATCTACGCGATAATGATGGGCTCAAGTTAATTTTTTCGGTGATCTTTAGGGTTCGCATAGGATTTGAGCACAGGAGGTGTTCATGGTCTTATTCCTAGTACAAACACACCAGCCCCAACTCAGCCGCAGAGACCACGTGAGCAGTGGGTCGGTATGAAATAAGGTGCTAGTCGCATGTAAAAAGTCAGACGCTTACAGTTGACAAAAGTCCAGCCCATAATGTGCCCTTCAACCGCTAATTGCATACTTATTAATATGTTTTGTTACACACACAGACACGCACACAAACGCGCGCACGCATGCGAGACGTATCTATAGCAATGAGACAGGATTTCGATCTATTTAACAGCACGTTTATAACAGCTTCATGAGAGTAATTTACAGTGATATAGTCACATGGTGCTGTTTATTTACGGTGCGTAGGCGTGACATTTGTATTCTTTTATGGTCACATTTTGTCGTCCATATTGCGTTAGTTATCTGGCAATTGTTCGACTTGTTCTTCTGGAGACCTCTTCCGGCCAACCACAACAAGCATCGACTTATGGTAGGTGAAATGGCAACTGCAGTACTTCACTTCTTTAATGGTGTCGTGAGAATGAAAAGCTAAATATATGCAAGTGTTGAGGTTTTTTGAAACGGCATTTCCTTGAAGGTGCATAAAGAGTCTCAAAAAGCCTCACAGGTGGCAGCACAATATCTAGCGTTTACTGCACGAAAGAAGGAATCGTAGGAGAGGCCCTGACGTCACTCGTTGTGAAGCCGCGATGAAGTCGGAAGTCGGCCATATTTACTGGGCAAATTCTCCTCTCTTGTTTACATCCGAATGTAAAGCAGAAGGCACGAATCTCTGCCCCGCCGCGGTGGTCTAGTGGCTATGGTACTCGGCTGCTGACCCGCAGGTCGCGGGATCATATCCCGGCTGTGGCGGCTGCATTTCCGATGGAGGCGGAAATGTTGTAGGCCCGTGTACTCAGATTTGGGTGCACGTTAAAGAACCCCAGGTGGTCGAAATTTCCGGAGCCCTCCACTACGGCGTCTCTCGTAATCATATGGTGGTTTTGGGACGTTAAACCCCACAAATCAATCAAGCAATCAAGGCACGACTCTCTCTCCGGCTCGGAAAGCACATGAGCTCCGCAGCGCACGTATCGTGACTATTCGAAACTAATGGCACGGGGGCTTAACACTCTGGGCCAGCGCGACAGTGCGGCGAAATCATTTCGTCCCAGTATTAACAGTAAGTAACAGCTCACCGACAACGAAGCAAGTACGAGAACGCGCGCTAGATGCACTGACAACGGTGTGTGTTTTCACTACCTTAATTCAGCAACTGTACAGACAACACAATCGGTTGTGCGCCTTCTACGGTTGCATTCCGCCACACGGCCGACGCAGCGTCCGGCCACTGTGTCCGTGTACCGCGTGAAACTCACCGGCTTCAGCATTCTGCGACCATGTTGATTTTAAGCACGATGCAAGTGACACTTGAATGCGGTTGCTCTTACGTTGAGATTACATGCAATGCTTGGGGAGAGTATACGAAGCGGTACATAAACGGTGGTTTAATACGCACATGCAAGTTGTTACTGTACACACATTACATGAAACTACGTATGTGCGCATGGTCCTCATTGCGTCTTGCTGGGCTCAACAGCGTCGTCCGTTGTCACAAGCAGGAGCGCTGACAAACTGTCACTGACCTGCAAGGCGTTCGTCGTCGTTCCACTTCGTCATGGTGCCCAACGCAATTTCCCTGACCACTAATTGCTTCATCCGCGCCATCCGCCGCACGACATATGGATATGCACTCGTTTTACGCACTGTTGAAACCCCGTGATGGACAAAAGGAGTTGTAAACGTTGCTAAAAGTACAGTAACTCTCAGGAGAACACTGCGTGAACAATAACGTGACGCAAAGCACGGATATTGTCCGCCATGGCTCAGCACGAGACCTGGGGAGGCAAATATGCCACCGCCAGCCGCGGCCGCTCACTGCTAGACCAGCTCCAATGCGCAACACGTAATCACAGCAACGCCGCCATTGTGCCCAGTGAATATGGCCACCATGGTGTCATTTCCTCCACACGTTTCACGCTGCACGCCGGCTCGGCATGCCCTCTCCTACCTTTCCTTCCTCCATAATTTACTGTTTGCCTGATCAACGCCTCTGAAACGGCATGATATATTCTCTGCTAGATGAACATAGTTGTACATTTTTAGCGCTGTTTGAAAGCTCCTGTGTGTCTTTAGCGGTGATTGGCGCACAATTTCGGCCTTTTTCGACCTAGTATGATGGCCTCTCAAACGCGCCTACAAATCGCCGAATTGACTTGTTTTCGTTGTGACACCTATCGAAGAAAACGTGCTAAGGAGACTCCTTTCACTACATGCCATTTATGTAGTGTTTTTTCCCGAAGCATCTGCAAGTATTCGTGGCTTTAAGGTAGGACACCTGCTTGCCACGCGAATGGCCCAAGTTTAATCCTCAATAGGACCTAAACTTTTATTCTCTATTTTGTTTCGTTCTTTCTCGTTTTTTTTCGCTCACAACGGGGCCGACGCCAATGGCGGAATTTTCGAGACACGAGCTCTGTAAAGCTCTCACGTTAAGAACACTTCCAGCTCCACGCCGTCAAGAACGTTGGGTTCTGAAACCACGAACATAGGGTCCGTTAGTATCGTAAATTCGCCACTTGATTTAAAAAGCTAGATCTGGTGAGGGGCGGCTTCTGGCAATCGTATTTTAATGAACATGCCCGCAAACTCCTTGTGCCATGTGACATGACTCTTGATGTTGTTGTGGATGTACAAAACTGTGGACTTGGTGAAGGTTATAAAAGGTCTTTATTTTCCACGCGACCCTAAACAAAGGGCCCCAGGCCCGTTTGAGAATACAAGTGGTGTTCCCGAGCAGCCTGTCTCTCTGGCTGCCGGAGGTTGACTCCCGTAGCTTGAATGATGCTTTCCCGCCTCCGATGCGATTACGTGAGCCAGCCGTGGCCTCCCAGACACCAGCCGCCGGGGTTAAAGGTCGAAACACAACGACGCTTGGTTCGAAAGCAAGAGGTGCGTTGGCAGACAAATACCTCTCGCTTCCCGTAACCATTCGGAGGAAGAGCCGTGGTCTGTTCAGGAACAGTTTAACTACCATCACGGCATCTCCGGCTCGTGGGGTGCGAGGAAACGGCGTGAAGGAAACCACGGCTACAACATCGATATATTTTGGACAGAGTCCACGAACCCGCTGTCGCGCAACAATGTGTCATAATCTTGCCAAGCGTGCGCTCTATGTTGTCTACATGACCTCTTGCGAGCCCAGGTGCCTACGTAAATCTCTAATTTATGCAACAAGTTGAAGTGGGAATCGCTTTATTTTGCTTTCATTTAGTCTATTGGAACGTTGTCATTGTTTTCGTGATTGAATGAAGAGTTGTTTTTTGGTATTTTGCACAGAAAGTTGTCATAACCATCATGGCATCATGCAACATCGTACCACCTAAACAAAACAGTGTGCAAATACGGGCACAGGAAAGACATCAACACTGCATGCGCCGCTTGAATGCCCCCCTGTCTTTTAAAATGAATATTTACTGACACGCTCAGCTCTCTCTAACTCTAATCATCATACGACTTCATTTTATTTAGCTCTTCACTCACCATCAGGTTACTTGGCCTGCGTTACTACTAATACTTGTATTACTACCACTACAATCAATATTAGTATTATAAAATAATAATATAATGATAATATAATAATAATAAACAAAATATAACGATACTTTAGGAGTAATATTAAGAATTATACAGCCACTACTACAAAATGACGGTGACAGCACTTGGTAGCTAAACAACTTGACTGAATGATGGATCATTTCAGGGAGGGGGGCGGGTTGGACAGCGAACTTCGCTGTAGAGATGATGATGATGAACAAACTTTATTTAATTAGCAGAAAGGTCCTCTTCCCCTTTCAGGTGCGAGAAGAGAAGGGAGGACCAAACCTAGACGACGGCCATGATCCCATGGGCCCTGGCGGCGTCTTCGGCCTGCCGTATTAAGCGGGCTTGTCAGAGCCCGGGGAGTCAGAGCTGAGGAGCGCGGCATCCCATCCACTCCCGTCTGGAAATTCGCCTCTCATGGGGGCCTGCGGGCATGCCCAAAAAATGTGGCTTAAGTCCGTCCTGTTGTGGCAAAATTTACACTTGTCCGAATGAAGTTCCGGCGCACAGCGGTTCATTGTTACCGGACTAGGAAACGTGTGGGTCTGGAGTAGGCGCCACGCCACCGCCTGTCCTTTGTTCAATGACGAGTGTGCGGGAGGATAAATTTTCTTGCGTAGCCTGTAGTACTGCGTAATATCTCAGTAAGTGGTCATCCGCTCCAATCTCTCATCATTCTCCCCGTTCGACCAGGCCAATCCAAAGGCTCGGTCTGTAAGTCCGCGAGCTGTCTGGTGTGCAGCTTCATTGCCGGGCAAGGAGGAGTGAGCGGGTGCCCAGACTATTTCTATTGTTCGTTTGTCTTTGCATCCAACCAATATTCTTAAATCTATTAGGGATATTCGCCCGCGTGCAAAGTTTCTCACAGCCGCCTGCGAGTCGCTAACAATGAGTGAAGTCGAGGTGGATGCTTAGCCATTGCATTAGCTGCTTCCTCCGCCTCTTCTGCAAAGCTCGTTCTCACCGAGCCGCTGACCTTATGATTTCCTTTGTAGTCCACTACTACTATAGTCATGTTGTCATTTCCTTTGTATTTGGCCGCGTCTATGTATGTTTTCGGCAAATCTTTTACGTTGTTATGCATATTTTTCGCTCTTTCAGCTCTCCTTGCTTTGTGATGTTCGGAGTGCATGTTTTTTGCAATCGGTAAGATTACTAAACATTTCCTGATTTCATACAGGATATCCTTTTTGGCGCCAAATTGATTTGCGTAGTTTATACCCAGTTCCTCTAGTGTGGCTCTACCTGTTTTACTCTGCGTTAGTCTTTCATATTGTGCGATTCTTTGAGCTTCTATAAGCTCTTCTGATGTGTTGTGAAGGCCTAATTGAAGTAATTTATCAATAGAGGTAGTAATTGGAAGTCCGATCGCCTGTTTGAAAACTCGTCTAATGATTCTCTCAATCTTTTCTCTCTCGGCCACTTGCAGTCTGAGGTACGGAATCACATATACGATACGACTGATGACAGAAGCCTGTACCAGTCTTATCATATTATTTTCCTTCATACCATAGTGCCGGTTTGCAATTCGTTTAAGTAGACGCATAATTTGCTGCGCACTGGTTTCAAGTATTCTAATCGTCTCTCCGTTGTGCCCGTTTGAGCTGATTCGGAGGCCCAAAATTCTTATGCTTTCAACCGTAGGTATTTGCGTTTTTCCAACAAAGACTTTAATGTTAGGTTTTTCCAGGATGCTTTTCGACCCCTACAAGTCGGGTTATAGAAGAGAAGTTCCAATTTTTCCGGTGAACATTGTAATCCTGTATGGATGACATATTCTTCTACAACATTCACTGCTGTTTGTAAAGTTTCCTCCTTGTATCCGTCACTACCCCCTGCTACCCATAAGGTAATGTCATCTGCATAGAGGCTGTGGTGGAGTCCTGGAATTTCCTTCAGTCTGGTAGGGAGACCTATCATGGCCACGTTAAAAAGAAAGAGAGATAGGACTGAGCCTTGCGGCGCACCTCTGCTGCCCAGACAAAACTCTTGGTATTCTGCTTCGCCTGGTATTTTTCTTGCAGTCCGGTCAGTTAAAAAGTCTTTTATATAATTGTATACTCTTTTTCCTACCCCTAACGCTTGAAGATTGGCAAGTATAGCTTTATGTGATGTATTATCGAATGCCTTTTTAATATCTAGGCCAACTATTACCTTTGTGTCGTGTGTATTGAGACCCGAATCAATTATTTTGTGTTCAATCTTAAGCATAATGTCCTGTGTAGACAGTTTCGCTCTGAAGCCTACCATCGTATGAGGAAAGAGCTCATTGTCTTCCATATAATTTGACAGGCGAGTTAGGATGACATGCTCTAATAACTTTCCTATGCAGGATGTCAGAGAAATAGGCTTAAGATTATCAATATCTAGTTTCTTGCCTGGCTTGGGAATCATTATGATTGTTGCCGTTTTCTATTGCTTGGGTATCTTACCTTTTTTCCAACACTTGTTCATATATTCGGTGAGGGCTGTGATAGATTTGTCGTCTAAGTTTCTGAGCGTTTTATTAGTAATCCCATCGGGGCCCGGGGCTGATGTTGTGGTCGTGGTGGTGGTGGTGGTGGTGTTGCAGCAGGCGGGGTTGGCCTGGCCTGCATGGCCGGCAATTGTTCCGCCTGAGCATCTCCTGAATTCGGAAAATGTCACCACGTGTCAGACAGCCCAGTGTCTCGCAGGAAGACCAGCAAAATTCGTTGCACGTTCCTCCTAGTTGCCGCGGGTCCTTCAGGAAAGATGATGTCATCAACTGTCCGGTGCCTATGAAGGCCGTTTCGCAAGGTGCGGATCATCACTGCTCTTTGCGCATCAAACTGTGGGCAAAGCCAAATGAAATGTTCAATATCCCCGATGTCACCACAGAAGGCACAGAACGGGGAAGCGTATCTCCCAGTCTTGAATGAGCAGGCCGGGGTGTATGGGGAGCCGGTTCTAATGCGGTACAACAGCGTCGCTTCTTCACGAGAAAGTCCATGAATTACACATACTTGGTGTGGAAACTTGTATATCGCCTTGAAATGATTGCGTATCACATCTTTGTTGTTCTGGTAAGTCTTGGGAGTTCTTACTTTTGGAAACGATGTACGTGCTTCGCATGCAAGGGCATCAGCCTTTTCATTGCCCTCAATGCCAACGTGGGATGGGATCCACTGGAACTTTATATTAAAACTCTTGCCATTTAGGTGTTTGATTAGGGCCAGAGATTGCCTGGTGAACTTTTCTTGAGGTAGGCCACGATGCAGTCTTTGTAGCGCCGATTTGGAGTCCGTCAGCACTACAACATTTCGTGCAGAAAAGGATCGCAGTTTTCGCAAAGCCGCCGTAATTGCAGCGCTTTCTACCGTTGTGGACGAAACCACGCGATCCAGGCGGCCCGACCATGACACGCCCAGGCTGAGTATGCATGCTCAGTTTTATTAGTTCCGATCGTACCTCGGCCTCTAATATGGGTCGGTCTAGAGAATCATTTTCTTTACCTTTGTACGAGCTTAATTGCTCTTTGGTTGTATCCCCAATGTATCTCTGTCTGATCTCTTCAATCAGTTCTTCCTCCGTGCCTTTGTATTTACGGACAAGTCTAATAAAGTTTTGTTGTTGTGCTGTCTTGCTCGCTTCCGATTCTATCAGATATCTTAACAGGTTCCATGTTTTAGAGAGACTTATTTGTTTTTCCATCGCATCACACTTTTCCTCCCATTGTTGTCTGCATAGTTGCTCCGCGTACTTCTCAATATCTTTACTGAGGGTGGCTATCCTTTTTCTAAGGCGTTTGTTGTGTTTTTGTGTTTTCTACCGTTTTTCTATGCTTTTTTGCCTCCCACATATGTAGGAGCTTACTGTCTGTGATTTCTAGTCCTTCTGTTTTTGGTATGGTCTTACTTGCGATTTGAATATTTTGCTTAAGGTTCCCTAGCCATACATCTAAGTCTTCGATGACATTGCATGCTTCCTTCTTTCTGATTTTTCTAAAGCTATTTCATTCAACCATCCTTAATTCTTTGCCTCCTCTTTTACGTCGACCTGCTTTAAACGTCGTCTCAATTATATAGTGGTCACTGCCCATATGTTCTTGTGTATTAAGCCAATAAGGTTAGATGATATTCTTAGTAAACGTGAGGTCAAGAGACGTGTCTTTGGATACGCTGTTTCCAATCCCAGTTGGGAAAAGGGGGTCGGTTATTAACGTAAGGCCCTCCTGTTGAGCGTCAATCCAGAGATTTCTACCTTTGATGTTTTTGCTGTAGAGAGAAGAAATTTTTTTTGATTGCTTGAAAGACGTAAAGATGTGCTGCTCGTGGCAATTTTCACTTGCAGAAAAATTCTCGCGCTTTGCATAGTCAAGTACAGAGCCACTAAAAAAACATTTTAACGTACCAATGATATGACACAATTGTGAGGCGTGCCGAAGTGATGAACTCTGCGTATATTTCGAACACTGTAGCGTGCACGCTCCTAGTGTGCACGTAAATGGAAAGGCACGGGCATCTCACGTTCTTCACCTTTTGTAAATGCGGCTGTTGTGACGAAGTACCGCGTGCTCGCGTTAACAATGAAATACTATATCCGTCAAGCCATATGCAGCAATGCAAACGACTGTGCTGTCCTGCGAGAATGAAAGAACAACAAATGCTAGAGAGATAAGCTTTGAATAAAGTTCGTTGTTATAATTAATGACCATGCCGAGATACATTTTACGCTTATCGTGGTCACGACTTGGCTAGAGAAGGCATCTGATTAACAGAGAGGATCAGCCCAACATACAATTCGTTCTCCACTTTGAGCCGCCAGCCCCTTTCGTGGCGCCTGGCTTACTCGCGTGACAGACACTATTGACGAACACTGCTTGTATGGCTAACATGCAGTGTCTCTACAGTAAATAAATGCAAAAAAGTGGCAGGTCCCACGAACAGTAGGAATCCATGATATGCGAAGCACAAATCAGAAAGGTTTATATGCCATCACTTCAATGTCAGCAGAACGTCACGAGGTGGAAAAAAATAATGTCGTAGATGACTTCCGTGTCATGATTATCATGTTCGGATATGTCGTTTACCTTCGTCATTCATTCACGTCATGCGATACGAAATTTAGTATATGTGGAGCTAGCGAAACGGCCTCGAGCACCCTATGAGCGTAGAATGTTGTCAGGGTCTTACATGACACGCGTGTCAGGATTCTCATGTTTGCACCATTCACATAATTTCGTCAACCATTGACGTTACGTAACATCAATGTTAGTGCTGCTAGCTAAACGGCCACGAGTGCATCATGAAGGGCCCAATATACTCTAATGTAGCGTTGATGCGTGCGCACGCTGGGCATAGCAACGCTAAGTTAGCAAAACGCGAGCACTCTATAGTCTTGACGCCAGGCGCGACTGGCACGACCAGCATCCGTCGGCGCAGCCCGAAGGCAACCAACGCGAAATGCGACCTGCTGAACTTCGTGGCGATGCGTTACCCAGACAACACTGCGTCTCCCTCTCTTCTGGACAGAGGGACGCTGGACGCGCTGAAACACGCATGCGTCAAAGCAACGCAGCGTGGCGTGCTTCGAGTATATGGCAGGGCCCGCGCCTGGCGTGGGAACGCCGGCGTGACACGACGAAATGAACGCCGGCAAGCACGCTCACCGTGTCACGTCGAAATGTTATGGCGCCTTGACTGTGGCATGCAGTCATGGTATTACGTGACACGCATCTCATGATTATCATGGTTGCACCAGTCACATGCCTTCGTCGTCCATTCCCGTTGCGTAATACCGAGTTTGGTACACGTGAAGCTAGCGAAACGGCTGCGAGCGCATCATGAGCGTAGCATGTTGTCATGTTGTTGCATGACACACATCTCACGTTTATCATGTTTGCACCAGTATCATACCTTCGTCATCAATTCACGTACCTTAATACTAAATTTGGTATACACGACGCCAGCAAAACGGCCGCAAGCGCATCATGAGCTTGACTTGAAGTGATGTTCTTACATGAGACACATGTCATGATTCCCAAGTGAGGGCCTGCCACTTATGTTCGCTATGCAGTCATGCCGTACCATAGATAGATAGATAGATAGATAGATAGATAGATAGATAGATAGATAGATAGATAGATAGATAGATAGATAGATAGATAGATAGACAGACAGACAGACAGACAGACAGACAGACAGACAGACAGACAGACAGACAGATAGATAGATAGATAGATAGATAGATAGATAGATAGATAGATAGATAGATAGATAGATAGATAGATAAATAGATAGACTAGATAGATAATAGATAGATAGATAGATAGATAGATAGATAGATAGATAGATAGATAGATAGATAGATAGATAGATAGATAGATAGATAGATAGATAGATAGATAGATAGATAGATAGATAGATAGATAGATAGATAGATAGATAGATAGATAGATAGATAGATAGATAGATAGATAGATAGATAGATAGATAGATAGATAGATAGATAGATAGATAGATAGATAGATAGATAGATAGATAGATAGATAGATAGATAGATAGATAGATAGATAGATAGATAGATAGATAGGATAGATACGCTCAATGTCGCTGAATTTAGCCAAGAAATGCCAAGAAACGCAGCGTTCATTGCTTGTTCATCGCCTCAATCTCGCATTCGCTGACGTAATACCCAGGAAGATGACGCTATACTCGGGGACAGTTTTCTGCGGCAATGAAGCGAAAGCTACGGAGAAAAATCGGGAGTGTGCCACCGCTGTAGATTATAGTGACACAAGTGCGCCCGTGTTTTCCGCGTGAAACTAATGAAAAAAGAACATCTTTATATTGTACTGAGTCCTGTTTATAAAGAGACGCTGCATTCACAGACCAGATATTCATATCTGCTGATGCTTTCTGAAGAGTCGTTTCACGTTTTCATGCATGTGGAAACGTCGCACACTTTACGTGCACCCCATAGTCAAAGTGGCGCCTTCGTCTTAGTTAAGCGGGCGTCCACCTCCAGCTAATCTGACGACTCACCGAAGGAGCTTGTGTCAAATTTCACTTACAAATATCTTTGTAAACAGACGTATCAAACTGTGTGCAGTGCTAATGTCTGAGCACGGCCGCCATTCGACACGCAAGCCATACCGGACTACTTCGCGGATGTGCACAGGAGGAGTAGCTCCGCCCCCATAGCTTCCCCTTCGTTGCCACAGAATGTTGTTTCCGAGTATACTACCGCCCACCAGAAGTTAACGCATACCTGCAGCCCTATGGAGAGGCTGAGCAAAATCAGCAGCAGGGTGTAGAATTCATACTGTGGACCCCGCACAATGACGCTCTTGAGTTGCGAGGTGTTGGCCGTGAGCAGAGCGATGTCTAGCAATCCCTGTGCCACGGTCTTCTTGGTCGCGTATCGGTTGGTGTTCATACCGGTCGGCAGTTCTCTTGCCCTGCCAGTCTCGAAGGGTGGCTGATGACCAGGCTTGAGTAGGGCACAGGATATCTCAATCCTTGAGAAGAAGGACACTGTGTCTCAGCTATTGAATCGATACACAAACAACGTGTACCACACCATAGAAGATGTACCACTCTCTCACGGACCTGTTCGCACACTTTGATAGAGCAAGCATCTTAGAGTATTCGTACGTGGCAGTCTCATTGATTGTATATTTACAGCGGGACACGGCATCACACAAAACGGGGCACAAGACACACAGAGATGTCTTGTGTGCCTTCTTCTCTGTCTCGCGTTCTACACATTGAAGCCATAGAAACCGACTCGCCAAACAAGTTGTTTTGTGATGGTCTCCTTGATTATAAGTTTATCAATGCATTGGGACTAAGGATGAGTTTTCTCTTTTGCATCGACGTACTCGCCATTGAAAGAATTGTAACATCTGTGCGACAAAGGTCGCGGTTTTCCAATTACGCAAGCTCTCAAACCAACAAGAAAAACTTGACTCATGTACCCCATCTTCATCGTCAGATGTTCGATGTATATCTGAACATAAACTAAATAACTGTTTTTATGGCCTTTAAGCAAATGAAGATGCTCGCGATGTACATCCCATTTTCCAGCGTTCACCCTCGGCTAGGGCTGAAGGCTTCCTTTGATTTCAAGAAACACCCCAATGTGATTCACCAAGCAGATTCCGTTTGTGTCTCGTATACGTCAACTATACGCCAACTTGCATACAAAGAAAACGAAATCAGTGGACAGAGTGAATATGCTACTAATAACGCATCTTTCAATAGAAGACAAAGAATATTATAAAGCCGCCTACATCATCCCCCGGGGCAACTCGAGTAAGTGCGTCGTATGGGGGGGAGATATAGCGTGAATTTTGTGTAATTGGATTTGGTTTGGCAATGCCTAATTGCTAATTTATCTTTATTATTCATATTTATTGACTGAAGGAAAGCGTTGCCTTGAACAAGTGGTGGGACGCTGATGTATGCCTCAGTGCCAGAGTTGCCACTGGTAGCAAATTTGAGAGGCCCGTGGTGACCTAAAATCATGAATGGTGACATGGCAAACTTTTGGCGAATTTCAGCCTAGGTTTCGACAGAATTAGGCATTCGGTATATATAGTCAGTGTGTCTTCAAAACAAATGGGTGACAAAACTGTTCCTATTTTGCGTATTTCATACCGACCAGTACAAGGCGCACTTAACACACAATCTACCATGTATGTCTTATTTTTCGTACGTATATGCTATTTCCCCTATAGAGGTACTGGTGCACTGGTGCGTCCACCAGCAATTTCCCAGCAAAATTTAGGTCAGTGGAATGCTTCGTGTGCAGCAAGGTGGTGGTGCTATACTATGCTTTTTTAGGTGCTCTTAGAGCTTTAAAAAGTCGCTTCCAATGTGGCTAAGGGATGGTAAGGCTGCGTGTTCTGACCACAGCCTTAATTGTCGTGAATAGCTTGTCGACTTTTTACCTGCTGCAGTAGCCTCTAATTTCGTATGTTGAGCTTAACTTTGTTGTTAGGATACCTTTCGTGCGGGCCAACAAGCTGGGATTCTTGGAGTAGCATTCCGAAATCGCAGTGAGGTGCATATATAGCGTAGTAAGCATGACAACCTATAAAGCGTTGCGCTGGCATTATGACGGTAATGCAATACTTTGGAATTTATTTCCGTTGTTTTGTAATTACATTATTCGTTCATCGGATACATGATTTCACGCCACTGAAGTTCTCTAAATCTGCAGGAAGGCTATAAACGCATGCCATCCATCTGTTGTTGTATCGATTGCTCCATCCGGTATTCGCAACAACCGAAGCCATCAGGAGCTATTGTTATGAAGGGCTAGCATTCAGCGACGCTGCTAGTGCATGCATTTCATTTTTCAGGGCTACCTTGCTGAAGCAGATGGCTGTCAAAAGCGTCAATATCATTTAGGTTTTATAAATGGTACCGTACTCCGCGAGGATATACATGATTAGGAATTTCGATTATTAGGCGTGCCACACATACGTTGAGTGTCGACTTTTTTGGCAAAAGTTTGCGAAAAATGGTGACTTCTTGCGACATTTCACTCGTCGTTTGGCGAATTTCACTCGAAAGTCAGAGGCAATCCTGCTCAGTGCCTTCATATACTGGGTGGCTATAGAACCATAGAGTTTCCTAAAAGTAACTAAAGAGAACTTTAGCGCTGCGATCATAGAGCGACCATGGAAATATTGAGTAGTACATGGATTCGCATAGTATTTGTACTTCCTGGTGGCGAATCGCACTTGTGGCTTCGTTTATTGCTGTGTATCGGTTCTGTTTCGAAGACAAGAATGAACCATTTTGAACTTTGTGACCCGATTTGAAGTGATAAGGCGAAAAATATAATGAGGTGAAGCACAACCACTGAACAATTACTAATTTTTTGTTTAATGACAAAACAGCTTCAAGCATCACGAACACACACGAAGCCAGAAGTACGAAGATTAGGCAAATCCGCGGACTATACCCATCATTCCCATACTCGCTGAAGCACTGTGAGTTGCAGCTCCTATAGACAACAGTGCCAGATTCCTTCATGTGTATACTTAGGAAACTCTATGCAGTGAACGGTTGTGCAGTGCGAGCGGTCAATTTTTACAGTTTGCACGAGACGTGAGCATGCGCAGGGGGGTAACTGACGCCGCCATTGAGGCTGGATTTGCAAGTAGGTGCGACTAGATATATAAAATGTTCCACCTTTGAAATGTGAAATTCAAGCACTTATGGCACCTTCGGACGAGCCGCACTGAGAGCATGGTGCTTCAAGGAAAGTTGTGTCAAACAGCACCCGAGTTCCATGCTCCAATGCTGCGGGCCACACAAACGCGTGAACCATCAAACCTGAATCAGTGACAGCAGCGCCGCCTGCGAGAGACACAATTTAAGAGGCTACTTCTAGCTGCCAAATTGTACTCAAAATGAGAGCGCAAATTACAGAAAACCAGACAATGAGAAACGCTTGCGAGACGCTACGTGTCCAGTGTGTGCCCGCCTGTTTAGCAGGTGGCTGTGCTGCATCAATTTTGCACCAACCGAGCTACGGTAGCCCTCCACTTTGGAGTCTCATATTCAAATAGTGGCTTTCGGATGTTAAAACCCGCGTATTATCACTAAAACACGAACAAGTATGCGTGTGAAATCTATTCGAACTATAGCTATGCACCCCTGCGTAGCTATAGTTAAAAGACACACCTGCTGTAACAGGTGTGTCTTTTAAATGCGAAACATTTTTTGGTGAACTTCGACATTGAGCGTATCTATCTATCTATCTATCTATCTATCTATCTGTCTATTTGTCTGTCTGTCTGTCTGTCTGTCTCTCTGTCTGTCTGTCTGTCTGTCTGTCTGTCCGTCCGTCCGTCCGTCCGTCCGTCATCCGTCCGTCCGTCCGTCCATCCGTCCGTCCGTCCGTTCGTCCGTCCGTCTATCTATCTATCTATCTATCTATCTATCTATCTATCTATCTATCTATCTATCTATCTATCTATCTTAGGAATTTCGGAATTTCGACTTTAAATTGCGCACGACTTTAAATTGCGCAGTACATTGGACTTGTGCGTTGACGCCATTGCTTTTGATTTATGTTCTCAATTAATAGTGCTGCTTTCTGGCGACGTGGAACTGAATCCCGGCCCAACAAAAAGCAGTGATATAGCCGCAATCTTGGATTCTATCAAACGCGTCGAGGACGATCTAGAAACGATTCGATTAGAGACAGACGGCCTTAAAACTGCCCAAGCAACCCAGGAAAAACAAATTTCCTCAATTAGCAACCGATTCGAAATCCTAGAAAAACTAAAGCCCCAAACCAGCAACCCTAGCGATAACAACGATTCATCCCAGATAAGCCACGAAATTTCTGTGCTCAAAGCCGCAACTATTCACGCCAGCGACCGCCTTCGACGGAACAGCCTTCTCTTTCTTGGCATAAAAGACAACATAAAGGAAACATGGGAAGAGTCGGAGCAAAAGATATCCACGTTTTGTGCCGACAAGCTTGAACTTACTCTGGAACCGGGTGCGATGGAACGCGCACACCGAATCGGGACCTTTTCAGAAAACAAAACTCGACCCATCATTGTAAAACTAGCCCACTACAAAACGAAGGAACGCATTCTGAACTGCGGTCGCATGCTTAAAGACACAGACTTCGCCATTAGGGAGGACTTCGCAGCTGCCACCCGCATTGCGCGGTCAAAGCTGTTGCAGTTCAACCGCCCCAAAAATGCGCATTTAAACTGAGTCTCGACAGACTTCACGTGGACAAAAAGTGCTACATGTATGACCAGACTTCAGACAAAATTGTAGAAATCAGCAAAAACAGAGTGTGCGTGCCATAGCTGGTGAGTCATTAGGTATGAGCAGCAAAACCACCGAATGACGCCCCCCTGTCTACTGTACCTCTAACCCTCGACCAAGCCGATCATCAACGCTAAATCTAAATGTTGCCTTCACTAATATACGAAGCATACTGCCTAAACTAGACAGACTACACAGTTTTATCCAAGATGTAGAAGCCGACATTGCCGCGCTAGCAGAAACATGGTTACACGAAGGCGTACTCGACAATGCAATCTTCCCGTCTAACATGGACTACACTTTATATCGTCATGACCGCACTAATCGCCGGGGTGGAGGCGTGCTCATAGCTATTAAAAACAATCTAACATCTTCTTTTATCACTCATGACGACACATTAGAACTAACCTGGGTGCGAGTGTCAAACGTTGCCCAAAAGGCGATTTTTGGCATCTGTTACCGGCCGCCTGATTCTGAACCTGGCTTTTCCATCCTCCTTTCAAATTCACTCACCCGGATTAAAGACAAGTTCTCAGACGCCCTTATTTTTCTTTTCGGTGATTTTAATTTCCCTCAAATAAACTGGCCTTTACTCTCAGCCCCTAGTGCATCCCCGTCCAACGAATCAAAGCAATTCTTTGATCTGACGCTACATTTTAACCTACACCAAGCTATAACATGCCCCACAAGAGGTGAAAATACTTTAGATCTTCTTCTAACATCAAGCCCGGATGACATAAAGCGCTCAATAGTACTCCCCGGGTTTAGCGACCATAACCTTATCCACAACTGCATATCTCTACCTCTGATCAGAAGGTCGCCGACTGAAAAATTCGTAACTGATTACAAACGAGGAAGTTATGACGCTATCAACGACAAACTTGGTTCTTTTCTTGACAGTTTTCGCGGATCATATCAAACCCGCTCAGTAAACGCCAACTGGCAGATATTCAAAAACACGGTACTTAACTTAGAAAAACAGTATATTCCAACCATTCGCGTAGAATCAGATTCCACAAATCATTGGTTCAACAATCAACTGAAAAGTCTTTTAAATAAAAAGAAACGTCTTTATAGGACCGCCAGTCAATGCGATAACCCTTAACCATGGAAAAAATATCGCCTGTGCGCCAAAAAGTATCTTACGGAACTACAAAAAGCCAAAGATAAATATTTTTCATGTGTCCTACTATCTATCCTCCGCGCAAATCCCACTAAATTGTGGCGCATGCTCTCTCACAAAAATCAAAGTACCAACATAGATCTTCTAGACCCAGACGGGGAACCAATAGACGCAAAACACGCTGCCTTCGCTTTAAATGATTACTTTTCATCAGTATTTTCTACCCCTAACATTACACAGTCAACACGAATACCTACCCGTTCCCCCGGCAGTGTATCCCCCGAAATAGCATTTAACCCTGAAGGAATCGTTAAACTAATCACCGGTCTTAAGATATCTTCAGCGCCAGGTTCTGACCAAATAACCCCCAAACTTTTAGTTAACACCGTCACAGTGGTTAGTCAGTTTCTTTGCCTCATCTTCATGCAGTCCGTTGAAACAAGCGAAATTCCAGACGATTGGAAGATAGGCCGAATAGTAGCCGTCTTCAAAACAGGAGAGCGAACGAATCCAGCAAACTACCGCCCTATTTTCCTGTCAAGCATTCCCTCTAAATTACTAGAACACATTATATCTTCTCACATCGCGACTCACCTTGAATCAATAAATTTCTTCTATAATCACCAGCACGGTTTCCGAAAGCACTTCTCATGCGAGACCCAATTAGCCGAGTTTACCCACGACCTACTAAAAAGCATGGATGATAACCTGCAGATTGATGCCATATTCCTAGACTTTTCCAAAGCTTTTGATCGCGTACCACACAACTTATTACTTAGCAAAATTAATTCCCTTGGCATTGCACAGAATATCGTCTCCTGGGTTAAACACTTCCTCTCCAACCGTAAACAATTCACCTCTGCTAATATTCATAACTCCTCTAAAACTCACGTATCATCAGGCGTCCCTCAGGGTGCCGGCTTATCACCTCTTCTATTTTTAATATTCATAAACGACCTGCCAACAAACATTCAAACAAAACTTCGACTATTTGCAGATGACTGTGTCATATACTACCCCATTCACAACTTTGAAAACAGTACTAAACTACAGCAAGACCTCGACATAGTTGTGCTATGGTGCCAAGACTCATCAATGCCGTTAAATCTAACCAAATGCAAATCGATATCATTTTCCCGTAAACGCACCACCGTTCATCATACCTACTTTATCAATTCGCTTCCTCTCGATTCGGCTTCGTCATACAAGTATCTCGGAGTGCACATGTACCCATCTCTTTCATTTGCACCGCACTTACAGTCCATCTGCTCAGACGCTCTGCGTACGCTTGGTTTTCTGCGCCGTAACCTCAAATCAGCATCTCCTGACGTTAAAAAAAACTAGCATACTTAACATACGTACGGCCAAAGCTCGAATACGCATCGTCCATTTGGAATCCATCCCAGGCATACCTCGTTAGCGAACTAGAAGCAGTTCAAAACCACGCTGCCCGCTTTATAACCTCACAGTTCTCCAGAGAAATCAGCGTCACCGCCCTAAAACAATCAATTAAGCTGCCATCACTCGCGTCGCGCCACCCCATCTCGCGCCTATGCCTCCTCCACAGTTTCTTTTTCCGACCCCAATCAAGACACGAACTTTTACAGCCCCCAAACAGAACTTCTTCCCGCATTAACCATTCAACCCTCATTGCACGAATCAGCGGCCGTACATCCGCAATGAACGACTCCTTTTTCCCCCAAGCAATAACACTTTGGAATCGCCTTCCCAACACCATTGTTGCCACACCTGTCCGCACATCATTCCGCGCAAAATTGGAATCCCACTTTGATTCCATCCATTAACCCATGGCTGTAAATATATTCTACCAACGTACTGTATGTATAATTTGCTTGTGCCTAGTTGTTCGTACTCTAATTCTCAGCCAAAGCGTTTCTTTTGTGTGTTATTTGATTCATTTTTGTTGTCATTTTTGACCAAACTACCATATTAGAACTGTACTGTTTATAATAATTTGTTCAACTTGACTTATACACACTCACAGTGTATTTTGTGCCCCACCCCCCTTATGTAATGCCCTCGGGCCTTTAAGGATGCAATAAATGAAATAAATGAAATGAAATCTATCTATCTATCCACCTACGACTTTTAGCTCTCTCTTCTGGCCATCTAGATAATAATATCAATGCAAAACTGGTATGGCATCACTTGACTGTATTATGAAGAAAATTGTCCTGTCAATACACGAAAATCTTGATATGTATGTCATGAATTTCATGATTTGCATTTCATGGTCTTGGTGCCGTTGCAGCAGTTTCGTTCACATGACATTTTGCAAAGCTGGTATGGTATGACATGACTGCACGACGAACATAAGTGACAGACCCTAACGTCAAAATCATGGCATGCATGTCATGATTTTCGTGTTATGACAAGTCCTGACTACTCGCTACGCGTTACGCGCATGGTGTGCTCACGGTCGTTTCGCTAGCTTCACATATACGAAATTTGGTATTTCAGGACGTAAATTGAAGAGGAAGGCAAATGACACGTCCAAACGTAATAATAGTCATATGCGTGTCATGTAAAACAGGACTACATGCTACGCTGACAGCATGCTCACGGATGTTTGACTACCTCTACATATACGAAATTTGGAATTACATGACATGAATGGACGAAGACGGTAAAAACGACACGTCCAAACATGATAATTATGATATGCGTGTCATGTAAAATGTGTCTACATGCTACGGTCATAGCATGCTCACGGCCGTTTAGCAAGCTCCACATATCACAGCACGTGAAATTTGGTATCACGTGACGTGAATAGACGACGAAGGTAAAGGACACATGCAAACATGATAATCATGGCATGGAAGTTATGTACGGCATAATTTACGTCCGCCTCGCAACGTTGTGCTGATATTAAGTTGACTTATCAACCTTCCTCATTCGTGCTTCCCATATGATCGATTCCCACAGTACGCGGGATCTGCAAATTTTCGTAATGGGTAACCGGCTTTGAAACACGTGGGAACCAGGCGCACTGGCTATCAAGAGATAGTGCCTCGTGTTGCGCAGTAGCTGCATGCGTTGCCAACTTGCGCTGTTTAGAAGGGCCAGCCTGCGCGCTGCCCATCAGGGAGGGGCCTTGGCTGCCAAAAAAAGTGGAGGCTGTCGCCCGCGCTGGCCGATTTCTGCTTCCCGGAATCATGGTCACTGCGCAGCTGTCTCGCCCCTGGACTTATTGATTGATATGTGAGGTTTAACGTTCCAAAACTACGATATGAATATGATAGCCGCCGTAGCGGAGGGCTCCAGAAATTTCGACCACCTGGGGTTCTTTAACGTTCATCCAAATCTGAGCACACCTGCCTAGGGTATTTTCGTCTCCGTCAAAAACGCAGCCACCGCCACCGCCGGGATTTGATCCCGCGACCTGCGGGTCAGCAACCGAGTTGAGTTCCTTAGCCACTAGACCACCGCGGCGGGGCAAATCGTCCCTCGGATGACCCAGGCATACACAGTGCTTAGTTAAATAGATGTTGTTGCTTGTTTTGACGGGAAGCGCCTCTGTCGTCCTTGGTTCACCTACGGAGGGGACGCAGCAGCTCGATACTCTGAGTAGGTGCCCGTCGTGGTTTTTTGCTCTCGCTCGTAGGAATGGCATGGTGGACGTAGGTTCGCTTCTTTTGTTTTGGTTACCGAGCTCTCTTGTGGCAAGTGCAGGAATTTTGTTTTGTGCATGTGCTTTTTGTTGCGCGGTATTCATTTCTCCCCATGGCAGAGACAGAAGTAACGCAGCCTCGATCCAGGACGCTTGTGACTACATACAAAAAGGAGGACTCATCTCTCCAGCGGGCGGAGCAGCTGTCCGCACAGCGGATGGACACATTACAACGTTTTTCGTTACAGCGTGAAAACGACGAAGACGGAAAACCGAAGGTACACGGACGAGCGCTGACACGCAACTGAGAGGTTTATATGAATAAAAGAAGAACGTGAACAAACTGATTAAAGAACTGAATAGGGAAAATTAATAGTTATTGAATTTAAGCCTATTGGTTAGCTGAATCAAAGAGCGAGGTGAACACCATCTGTGGAGCGGGATTGTTCTTTTTCTCGCCAACAAGTCGATCTGTAGTTAACCATGTGCACAATGCCAGCGTGGCGCTCCTAGGCAAGCGTCACTAAGGCTCGCCAGTGCACACCATATCTATAATGCAGCGCGAGTTCACGATGCTCTCGCTCTGCGCCTTTTGGTGAGGCGGCACTCAGGCTCTGAGAGGGACAATCTAGATTTGACTAAGAGATTGCGCCTCACATGCGTTCGAAAACATGATAAACAAAAACATCTTCACAAATGCGTAGTGAGTTTATTTCGTGGCTTATGTCAAGACAAATAAATGATTGATTTGTGGGTTTTTTTGTCCCAAAACCACCATTTGATTATGAAAGACGCCGTAGTGGAGGGCTCCGGAAATTTTGACCCCCTGGGGTTCTTTAACGTGCACCCAAATCTGAGTACACATTCAGGACAAAAAAAAATAATAATAATAAAAGCAGCCACACGCCTGTCCTCATGCGACATTAAAACAATATATTAAAATTAGTGTCGTTGCGGCAACCTGTGGACTACCATCGAGGAAGAATGGCAGATGAAGATGCGTTCTTCTTTGGCGGGTAGCCTCTACGAAAGTTTGTCACGCAGTATACGGTGGCAGTATTGGCTACCTGGAGCGAAAGAACAAAATTATAAGACATTGTGATAATGGTTCACGGAGACACGCCTGTGACTGCTTTTTTTTTGTTTCCGTGACAGAAAGCACGAAATAAAGCTTAAGTGCTTTTGTGCAGGTTATCCTGTCCACAAACGCACGTAAGGCGCAGTCTCGTAGCCAAATCGTGTTTCTCACTTACAGAGCATGCATGCCGCGTTACTGAAAGGCGCATAACGAGGACGTCGTCTTCTCGGGTCGCAATATAAGTAGTGTACACCGGCGAGCCATTTCGGTTGGCATACGAAAGCGTGCTAGCCTAGCAACGCCATGCCAGCAGTGTGAACAAGTTTAACTACAGGCCGACTCGTTGGTGACCAGAAGCAGCAATCACTCTATACCACAATGCAACACCTTGGTTCCCCGAGCACCCATGAGCTGCGCTATTTGTGCTGGCTATTTGTACGCCTACACAAAGGTATTTAAATTTGTTAAGCCTCAGGACCTTGTTCACAGAAAAAAAGTTCACACAGGAAGACTACAAAACGGTGGCAGTACTATACCGTATGAAGATAAACTGTCACGTGGTTTGAACAATGTTGGTAACGGGTATGGGATAAAATGTCTTCTGGGCTCCTAAAAAACTTTTTAAGATTTGTGCGATGGTTCGAAGGAAAATGAAGTAAAATGACGAGGAAAGAAGGCACTGTGGAAATAATCATGTTTCCACGTTTGTGTCTTGCTAGAGCAGTATTGTTTACCAGACCTCACTTACATGTGGGTGGTCACACGTGGGGCAAAACGGCGGTTGCATTATTGAGCGTTTAATGCCTAGTTCACACTGAAACATCCGCTTTCTACAGCTACCGAAATTCCCCTGCCTCCGAAACGCAGCGTCGTTCGCACTGGACGCGCCCCGCGCCGCCGAATATGCCATCTACTACGGGGTGAACGCGAGATGGATGCGCTGTCACCCGGTTGTTGTCGCGGCTCGCAAACGCTACTACGATATCCGGTGGTGTATACTTCGACGACTCTCGTACGCAAGAAGCAAGAAGAGACAGTACTGCTTACTTTGCTGGCATGTGGCTGTTTTGTTGTGCATGAAGAGCTGAAAAACCACCGACGCCAGCGGCGTTGGTGGGTTCGTTTTGCTCTGCAAGACCGCAACAAGCTCGGCCACGCAAACAGCAAACTCGGTCACCTCTTCCGAGAAATACGGACGCAAAGTAGGCACAGATTAGGTTAAACTTCCGTGGGTTTCAACATTCAGTTACGTGCACTGCGGCATAACAAGTGAGTAGGGCTTGGCCGCCATTTTTCAAAATTCCTTGACTAGCGCTCCTATTGGTCCGCGGTGACCGATTTGGCGGCAGACGCCGCAAAAATCGGTCTGAGAGCAATCGGCGCGGAGAGGGCCCTTTCGGCGGATCTCGCCACCGCCGAACCGGATTCGGAGCACTTTCGGCGGCCGGAATGCTCAGTGTGAACGCGGCCTAAGAGCGACAGAAATTTGCTCAGGAATTCAAACGCTTCCCATCTGGCATCGCACTGCAGCACGTGTGGTCGCTCACATGTTTTTGCCGATAGAGAGATTTTGTTGAAGCACAGATTCCAGATAACTAGCAATGTAATAGAGGCTTTCTATGAGAAACCAACAGATGAAGAGTGTGTCAGTGAGGCAAAGTCATATCTGATAATAAAAAGTGTTCGCATATCTTCCAAGCACACGTGCCATCAAGTGATCTTTTAACACATGCGCCGTTAAGTGACACATCATGCAAATTTTTTATTCCTTTTTAACACTTCAACGCAAAGTTGACACGCTTCTTTTCTTTTTATTCATGTTGTGTGCTTCAAATAAAATGTTTTGCTCGTTTGTGTCCCTTCTGTTTTCCGTCTTACCAAAACTACATCCGTACCAACAAGCGCAACTTTCAATGCCATCGCAATATATTTCAACATGTCGCTGAGTTATGCAACGCGGTGATTGACCACGTGAGCAGTCTGGGGGTTCAACCACAAAGGGTAAGCGAGCCACAGCTCCGTTCGCACGTCGAGCCACCCACGTGTACGGGATACGATGACCCGAAATTGTTGGCTGACTTCCTAAATGAAGAAGACAGCTATGCCAGAGCTACTGGCACCTCGGAAGCGTGAGGGCCGATTCACGCTAGCAGCAAGCATGCCTCGCCGTTTTACGTTTGACGTTCTCAAACAGCCAAGCGCGCCTGGTTCTTTCGCGCACACCTGCCGTTATTAGCCGTTCGAAGAATGGGTCCCAGACTCGTTTTGGCGCCGTTTGCCGGAGAAAGACGTAGCCAATCAGTGACAGAAGAGCGACATAGGTGAGCCGTGTCGTCTGCTCTTCGCTCTGCGCATCGCCTGCCTTGGCTGCAGGACAATTCGAGCTACTTGCTTCTTGCTCCTTGGTTTTCACGCGGTAGTGAATGAATGAGTGGTTCATGCAGAAAGAAAAAAGGCGCTTAATTTTTGTCTGGCTACAGGCAACCTGGCGCAGTGGCTTGTAGGGGATGAGAGAAGGTGGGCAATATAAATAAAACACTCGCCGCGAAGGGGCGACAGAAATGGAGAACAGAGAAGAAACATGGGGGGCACGGTCAACACGTAACGTTGGTCAACACGGTCGAAGGAGAACTTGGGCGGAGCACCACTCGGTGAAAGCTACACGGTGTCGGGAGATGGCGTATGGTGGGCAGATCGGTACGCCGTGGTCGGAGATTGCGCCTGACATTATCATTCTGCTCGGAATGCAGCAGGCGAGTCCCCTTCATGCTATAAATGTGGATGTTGTACGTGTTGTTCTCAGGCTTGGTTACAGCACCTAATAGAGCATTTTAGCATGTACATTATTCCCAAAAGCGCAACGTCAAACCAAACCTGTCCCAAAACTGGCGCTGGAACAAATGGCGTCAGCTGCTCTAGGTAAGAAACAACCAACAAAGTGTAATCATGGCCTCCTACATTGGGGAAGATTTGTAAGCCACAAAATTAGTGGGTCTGTGATATCGCGTTCACTTTATGCTCTCCCATAGTAGAGTGCCAAGTGCTCTGAATTGTTAAACACCTTTTCTAAACTCAGATTTGTAAGCCGACGGCAACGACCATTTGAGTACGGCTCTGAAAGAAAAAAAAGAAATGGTACCGAATTGTTTGGAGTACTGTGTTGTCGAAGCTAAGAACGTGAGTCCAAATCGAATGCAAGCGCCCATTTGGAGCATACAGGCGACAGGTTGCACGGTGGCTGCTTGATAGATTTGTGGTAGTCGACAACTGCATTGGGAAGGGTGGCCATGTTTGTAGGAGTTAGAAATGCCTCGTCGGCGAAGCTGTCTGTGCACTTCGAACAGCTCTCTTGCGGACGGCACCGGCCGATGGTCTATGGCACCACGCCGTCAGGGCATGCTTTCCGCTAGCGTGAACCGGCCCTTAGTGATGACTCGAATTCTGCTGTTGGCTTTATCGATTAATTCAGAATGGTGGTGTAGTGCACAATCGCCTTTCATCACATGGGCAGACATTGAAAAGCGCTTCCGAGTGGAATTTTGTCCCCTGGATAGGAGCAGCGAGTCCAGCGTAAGCTCGAACTGAGAACCCATCATCCGGATAAATGTTTGCTCGAGCACGTCCGAACGGTGCTGGAACTGCATCGCCGAGCAGCACCGACTGCTTCAGAATGGGACACAGTCACACGAGTCATTCGGCAGAGTCATCCAAAATTCGAGCCATTTCTTTATGGGCGCACATCCTAAATCCTTGAGTATTTCGCCATGGATGCCCGTGGTGTACAAGACGCCCTGTTAGCTGAGAGCACAAGTTGGCAAAAGTTTTGGAGCTCGCTCAGACTCGCTCATGAAATATACTGAGCCTAGGACTCACTCGGACTCGCACTTACGAAAGTTTTCCCGAGTCAGACTGACCCGGACTCAAACTCACCAAAATATTAACTCGAACTCACTCTGACTGGCGGCTGAGTGAGTCTGAGTGTGTTCGAGTGAGTCGACTCACGAGTCTGTAGGTCTTAAATTAGCTTTTTAGATTATGGCGTCAATGCTCTTTTACACCAATATCTCCCGTGATAGATGTTGTTATTTGTGCCTTTTGATATAGTACCATTGAATACAAGTTATGATTGGTTGCAAGCCAGCAAGGACATTTTTATTGAAAGAGTAGACAGCATAAGATATATTTATGAAGAAAATCTGTGGATAGGTAGGATAAGAAACCCCCCTAAGAAATTTATCGCTCGATTTACTGAATATTGAAATAGTGTATGACTGATATTGTTTTGGAATACTTGTGAGTAGACGTGAGTATAAGCATGAATGCTGAAGATGGGTAGATAGAACTGTAAGTCGGCCAACATGAGTGAAACACTCAGACTCACTCAAGAAATTGATCTTGCCGTTTCGCTTCACTCGAATTCAGACTCCCCCAAATTTTCCACTCGGACTCACACTCACTAAAATTTTCTTCAACCGGAATCACTCAGTCTCAAACTCAGCGAAATATTATTCACCCGAAGTCACTCGTACTGATGCTCATCGCTTGATCGGAGTCACAGTGAGTCAACTCATGAGTGAGTTCGCCGACAGAGCATTTACGTGCCACTGTCATCGCATATATGTGCTCTTGAGCCGTCACCGGCTTGGCATGCCCCCGTCGCCAGTCTCTCGTGCGTCGTGACGAGCCCAGGCGCAGTCACGGCTGTCTCCTCCCGCGCCCTGGACCCCTTCGAGTATGAGCGAAAGGGGCGGCGTAAGGCCCCATACAATACCATATCTAGAATCAGCTGATCCTGGGAGGAAGTGTCCGCGGAGCAGCGTCATAGTTCAGACCACTTGCTAATTATTCGACCATAACAGCACAGTAAGCCGGACCCCCAGTCTCGATATTACGTGTTCACAAGACTGGCACGAGCCAACTGCAACAGGTGCTCCTGTAATGGGTAGTGCGGGGGATACTGCACCGAAAAGCATGCTTTCAGTGATAGGCTAGCCGGCCAACGCAAACATGCGCATATTGTACGCTACCAGTGCCGTCAAACTGGTCATGTGAGGCGGCAATGCTTTGCGCGTCGAAGCGCGAATACAGGTCATTTAGGAAACTGGTGTGGCTGGCGACACTAAACAATGGCAGTGTGTCACAGCCCGCGGTCATCAATGCCAGGTGTGTGAAACGCTCCCCGGCACGTGCAGACGAGGAACAACAACCTGGTTAGTCAATCATCGTTCCCTCTGTTTGCCTCACAGTCCAGGTGCAGTCTCCAGAACCCACAATGAACGTTAAAGTGCTGGAAATTATTGTGTGAGCCCTTATTGTTACTGGTTCCGGGATCCGTATAATCGTAACCCATTGCTATAACAACGTAAAGCTGGAAAGCTGAAGCTTCGTAACTCCAATGTTCATTTGAAAATGACATCAAACCACCCATACAATGCTAAAGCTTGCGTTCGCTTGTAGATAAGCTTTATAGAAAAACGAAGCGCAGGCTTTTTTTGTCTGGTCTATCAATGTCAATGCTTCTCACTCGAGATGTTCTCGCAGACGAGGGGTTCACGCTCGGCTTTCTGGTAATAGGTTACCTCCTTCATTGGGCGTCCGAGACAACGCCCTTTGCGGAGAAAAGAGACTCCATGCGGGTGCCAGGAAACACGGAGGACGTGGGAGCCATGCAACCCACTCTGCCGTCAGCCGTCGTGCAGTCCCTCAGGTACTTCACGGGCATAGAACACCAGCGGAAGCAGTTTGAGGCCACGCTGACACCATTCTTGGGAAACTTCATGGAACGTCCCGAGAAGACCGATGTTCCTAGTCCGTCGCATCAGCGATGTTGATGCTCAGCCTGGGCGTTTTAACCCAAAACCGCTGAGAGAGCACAAGCGAGCCCTTCTCGATAAATCACTGGACGAGATGATCGACACCAAAGCTGTGCGAACCTCGAAAAGTCAGTGGGCGTTCTCGGTTGTACTGGCGCCAAGGAAAGATGGTACGGCATGTCTTTGTGTGGATAACCGCAAGCTCAACGCGGTCACGGTGAGAGATTTTTATCCCTGCCAGCAATATTGAGCATAACGTACGCGTTCGGCAAGGCGAAGTTATCCACCAATATTGACTGTTCTCACGGGTATCTGCAAATCGAGGTTCACCCTGACCCACAGAGAAAGGAAAGGTAGGAGAGGCCCTGACGTCGCTCGTTGTGAAGCCTCAATAAAGCCGGAAGTCAGCAATATTGGCTGGGCAAATTCTCCTCTCTTGTTTTCATCCGAATGTAAAGCAGAAGGCACGACTCTCTCTCTGGCTAGGAAAGCACGTGAGCTCCGCAGCGCACGTATCGTGACTATTCGAAACTAATGGCACGGGGGCTTAACACTCTGGGCCAGCGCGACACGTGCGGCGAAATCATTTCGTCCGAGTATTATCAGCGAGTAACAGCTCGCCGACAACGAAACAAGTACAAGAGAACGCGCGCTAGATGCACTGACAACAGCGAGTGTTTTCACGTCATTATTTCAACAACTCTACAGACTTCACGATCGGTCGTGCGCCTTCTTCCACGGTTGCATTGCGACACGAGGTCAACGCAGCGCCCTGCTACTGTGCCGCGTTCCACGTGAAACTCACCGGTGTCAGCATTCTGCAACCGTGGTGACTTTCAGCACGGTGCAAGTGACACTTTAACGCGGTTGCTCTAACGTTGAGATTGTACTGCTGGGGGCGAGTATAACAAGCGGAACAGAAAATGTGTTTTATTACGCACGTGCAAGTTGTTACTGTACACATACTAAACACGAAACCAAGTATGTGCATATGGTACTCATTGCATCTCGCTGGGCACAACAGTTTCGTTCATTGCCACAATTAAGCAGGAGGCTACTGCCCAACCGTCCCTGACCTGCACGGCGTTCTTTGTCGTTCCGCTTCGTCATGGTGTCTAACGCGATTTCGCTGAACACTTGAAATGCTTCATACGGGTCATCCGCCGCACAACAAATGTATATGCGCTGGTTCTACGCTCTGTTCAGGCCCCGTGGTGGACTAAAGATTTTGTAAAAGTTGCTAAGAGCAGAGTAACTGCCAGGAGAACACTGTGTAACCAATAACGTGGCGCAGAGCACGGATTTTGTCTGCCACGGCTCAGCACGAGACCTGCGGAGGCACACAAGCCGCCGCCAGCCGCGGCCTCCCACTGCTAGACCAGCTCCACGGCGCAACACGTAACTATAGCAACGCCGCCATTGTGCCCAGTGAATATGGCCGCCATGATGTCATTTCTTCAACACTTCTTACGTAGCGCGCCGGCTGGGCATGCGCTCTCCTACCTTTCCTTCCTCCGTGACCCTGACGATGTCCCGAAAAAAAGGGGGGTGATTTTAAATGAAAAGAAAAGAAAAGTGAGCCCCGTAACTGTCTCTCAGGGGGAGGACACGTCAACAGTAGCTCACGAGGGATGGGGGTAGAGAAGGGAATAAAAGTGCAGAATTAAAATATAGAGAAGGAGAGAGCGAGGTGCAGGGACAGCGAGCGACGGAAATAAGGCCGCATTCCCATGACATAGAGGCTTGAGTTTTTGCGTGTTCTCTTTGGTTTTTTCTATAGCTCGAGTTGCTATCAGCGCATAATAGAAATGGCTTTGGGCGATGCAAAATTTAAGCATGAACTTGGGTATTCTGATAATGTTACGGTATTCTCGCGCACGTTTGGATAGCATCTTGAGGACTTTCGTGCGTTCAACAGTGCCTGTCAGCAGCCAGTCTAACAGTTCATCCCAGATAACTACAGTACAGCTCACTACTAATAAGCCCAACCTACTTAGGTTTGTTGTCGAGAATGGTGTACCAAAACCAAACCCAGATAAGTTCTGCGCAATTGTAAATTTTCCGTCACCCCGAAACATAAAGATTGTGCAAAGGTTTCTGGCAATGATTCTTCTTTATCTTGATTTCATTGTGCATTGCGCAGAGATCTCCCGACCACGAACTCAGGGGCGGAAGAGAGGCTCTAAATGGCTCTGGAGCACTGAGAAACAAGTGTCTTTTGACATGTTTGTCAGAGCGATCAGCAGTAATGTCTCCGTTCAGCTGCCGCATGTAAACAAGTCCTTTTTGTTACACACCAATGCAAGTGATAATAGCCTAGGCGCAGTATCATTGCCAATGCCATAACGCACTTTTCCAGGCACGCCTTTACAGCGAACTTTTTACAGCGAGCGTTTTGCGGTGAAGTTTTACACAAGTGCGCCAGCCCTCTCAGGCCCGTTGCTTTCACAAGCGACACTTTAACTGGTGCGGAACGCAACCACTCGGTAACAAAAAAAGAATGCCTGGTCATCATTTTTGTGTAAAAGAGGTTAAACGAGTTTTCGGAAGGCACTCAGCTAGTTCTTCAGAATGGTCATCAAGCCGTGTCTTGGCTGAAACGGCTACCTAACCCCTGCAGACGACTGGCCCGACGGGTGCTCATTTCCAGCGCAACAAATATGTCATTGAAAACAAGATGAGTTACACCAACACAGTTGCTGATGCACTGTCTCGTGCACCATTGTCTTTTGAGCCCCAGATCTAACCGTAAAATTTGAGTGTTGTTACGACGTTACCTGAAACCATGCATTTTAGTTGAAGTACTTTGGGGACTAAATAGGAGCTTCTTGCAGGGCGGCAGAGTGATGGTCACTGTCATAAAGTGACAGAAAAGCTTGCGGCTTTGTGATCCACCTGACACAGGAAGTGACGGGGACACTGCTACTTTCTTACAGAAGGGGGCCTCTTGTTCCGGTATTTTCCCCGGATTTTCGATGGAAATGCACTATCACCATTTCGAGTTGTTATTCCTCAATCCATACGGAATTCCTTCATAGCATACTATTATGACTTTGCTTCAGCTGGTCAGTTTTCAAAGGAAAGAACTTACAAGCAGCTGTGTCGTATTAACCTGGGTGCGACTGATGGCCGTGCTGTGAACCTCCTTTGTATGATGTCCCTTCGAAGATTCGAGCTTTTTCAAGGCGCGGCGCCATGTAGAAACCACCGTCGTGCTAAAACTCGGCAAAAAAGCAATTGAATTCACAGAGGTTTCTAAATATAAACTAGAGAGAACTCTGGCGCTAGTGTATATATGGGAGCTGCAACGTACGGCGCTTCAGCGATCACGGGAATGTTGGGTGAGACACAGATCTGTTTAATCTTCATTTTTCTGGCTCCCTGTGTGTTCGTATAGCTTAGAGCTGTTTTCTTACGATACAAAAATCAGCAAATGTTCAGCGGTTCCGCTTCACCACCTTTAAGGCATACCTTTTCAAATCGGGTCACGAAGTTCAAAAGGGTTCAGTCTTTTCTCCGAAACCAAAACGAAACACAGCAACAAACGAAGCCACAAGTACGATTGACTGCTTGCAAGCACGAAGACTAGGTAAATACGTGTATTACCCATCATTCTCATGGTCGCTGAACAAACGCAGTGCCAGAGTCTCCTCTAGTTAAATTTAGGAAACTCTTTGGCTCAATCGGTTATATGGTGTGAGCTGGATACCGGCGCTGTTATAACAACCGTGGGTGTCCGCTTTCAACGCTCGTTTCAAAAGCACTGCGTTTCGTTCAAAACTGTGGCTGCTTATCGTCGCGGTGAGTGCTGCGCAATGATGAATTACTACTCTGCGTCTCTATGTGATCACCCACCCATGAAAGAGAAGTTAGCTTTCACAACTATTCCAAGGACCCCAAGCTGGGAAAGACGTGCATAGACAAACTCATAGAAGGAAAGCGCCCCACGCCTTCATCGAACGTGAGCTGCAAAGCACTTTGCTGACAAAGACTTTTGCTTTACCCGCCCTACGCTCCACGTTTCGGTAAGCTTGCAACCATATTTCAGTGCCTCGCCGGTAGTTCAGCCATTCATTGCACGCAGGCTACATGCAGGCGACTAACACAGTGTGAGGTGCCGTCCCAAAACATATGCCGTGATGGTCCCTAGACAGGGAGCCGACGACGTGGCCTACGAACCGCCTCGGGAAAGCGCGCCTCGTGAACGCAGATGACCGCTGAGATGCCCTGCGCCACTCAGCTACGCACACGAGCGGGGCAAGACATCTGAGAGTAGAGCGTTATTAAAGACGACAGACTTTCTTGGGGACCTTCGACGCAAAAACTTTGATCTGTCTGTCTGTCTGTCTGTCTGTCTGTCTGTCTGTCTGTCTGTCTGTCTGTCTGTCTGTCTGTACACTTGTCTGTTTGTCCACCGTTACAGCGAACCGGGTACTCAGAACAACACCAGCCTTTACCTTGAACGGCCGACCCCATCCGCAGCACCCACCAATGTTGCTCAAGGATCAGCCTTCATACGTGTACGATTGTCAATTAAAAAGCAATAATTGCACATATCTCAGGCACCATAACAACACGTATATATTCTGCATGTTCGTCTTTTACAAAAAAACACATACATAAGTAATTCTAAGGACCGTAGCGCTTATCACGCTGCGCTGACCATCCAACGCTTGCACGGAAAGGCTAGTGTTTCTAACGCTTTGCGAAGACGGCACGGTGGTGGCTCCTAACCGTCGCCTTGCGTTCTACACCTTATCACCTCTGAGAAAGGCGCGCACGCCCGTCTCAAGTCCATGCACTTTGTTTTCCAATAAAAGTGCCAGATGGCGCTCATGTCTCATGTGTGACGTGAGTTGATGTGCTCGTTCGCCTCCACTGCACGCTCGAGGCACTCTAACGCCGCACCTCCGGAATACGATTCGCCAATTTTCTTGCGCAAAACATCAAAGAAATGTTTTGTTAACTCTCTTCACACGCAAGACTATCGTCTTTCGATGACATTTGCAGATTACATGCGGATACGGGGCCAATTTTTTTTCAGCTGGTGTACGTACATTTACACGTATACCACTGGCACATACGCGTGTCAATATATAGTTGACTGATAAAGACAGGCGCGAGCGTAGCGCACAGCTTACTACAAGTATGTAAGCGAAACTTGCTGTCACTGTTTAGCGCATATTCACTCAAGGTTGTCACCTAAGGTAATGCGGACACTTTGAACGATGCTCCTTAAGTTTTCGTTATGCCATGGACGGTGTCGCAAGCTCAACTAGCTTGGCTTGGCCTCGGTGTTCTTTGTGACCCTGTGCGCGGTATATGTAATCAACGATAACTATTCGTTATATTCGGATAACCAAATAAGCGATGGTGCTATGCGTAATTAATATGAACTACTTCGAGGTGTCACTCTGACTGGACAAACATTAATGAGACAAACTGCAGCCATTGGCATCGTTCAGGAGGTGCAATCACGGGGAAGTTGCTCCCTCCCAAAGTCACACCAGCACTCTCCCCTCTTACTCCGATACAGCACGAGCTTGCGCCCTGCCGACGCACGGTTATCTGAAATTTGGTAATTTGATGCTGCTTTAAATTTATATGAAGTGTCACAGATAGTCGATTGACTGCCGAAGCAGCATTTTAAACAGCTGCTATGCAGTATATATCTCATGCGTTATTTGCGAATGCCGAAGTAGCAGAAATAAGCGATTTTCAAAATGCCCTCATGTTCAATGTCACGGTCGTTGCACTGCAGAAAAAGTATCTTAAGGAGAAGGCAGGCATGCCTTTTTCTTTATGGTTTTCTTGAAAGCTAACGTCCTTTTCAGGAGTGGACGAAGCTCTACGCACCGAGCAGTACTTTACCATTGCGCAACATTCGATCACCACGTACCGGGAGGTTGTGTGGCGCGTTCGCAAGTCCGCGTGTTTACAGGACCGTAGCCTCATGATGATGCGATTTCCATTTACGGCCTCGACTACGCGTTCGACAACGTGACCTGCGTCGTACACCACCGCGCCGTCCGTGAGATACCGCGACGTTTCGCAAGCTGTATATGCATGCTTGTAGAGGATGGAGAAAAGCACGCTTAGTGAAATTTCGAAGGAAGATTCGAAATAATTAGTATCGCATGGCGGAAACCGCAGATGAAGAGCAAGAACATTCTTTCACTTTCTTACCCCCAATATGGTCAGTGGCATCGGCGTGCTTGTCGGCCATGTGGGAGATTTCTCGGCCTTGTCGACTGGGCCGCAACTGAAGCAAATTCATAATTGAACTCGCAAAAGATTCGTTGTGAGTAATAGTGAACCCTCGCGAGGCTGTTCGCTCAACAAAGTTCCCGCCCGGAGCGGACGATCCGCGCGCAGAAGAAGCGGCTGCTGCAACGCGGTCGAGAGCGGAGTCCACAAACTGGTTTCGCACGCGAGAGGGCGCCATTCCAAGATCTGGAGGGCGATAGCAACCTGGCCAGGGATGAAACAGAATATATTATGCTACGCGCGTTTTTGTTCAGTTTATCAAGGGGCAATAGCACGAACGAGGTGGTTTCCTGCTAGGAACAATGCAATCAGTTGAGCGCTCACACTGTCGTCTGTTTTTGCCCCTCTTGACTATAGCATCTTTTCTTCTCGCTGAAACTACGCTACGCTAAAGACAAATAATTTAAATATGCGAGCACGTTGCCTAGGCATAGTCGCATGTGACGTCATGGGTCCGTTTCTTATGAGTCTGCGGCGAAACCAGTATGTCCTTGTTGTGAATGACCGTTTCACGAAATCGGGGCGAATTGTTTTCTTTGCGCAATCTGACTTCACACATAGTATGAGATAGCCTCCTCGAAACCTTCATCAGGTGCGGATCTCCTGTCCAGCTGATCAACGCAAAGCACTTCCACAGCAAGGTGTTCACGGATTATTGTGACGCCCTGGGAATTCATCACAAGCGCACATTTGTGTATCACCCGCAAGCTAACATCACAGTAAGCGTAAACCAAACTCTTAAATCTATGCTTCCCACTAGTACCAATTACGCGTCACAGGGCTGGGAACTATTTGTACTGGGACTCTGGACTGGACTGGGAACTATTTGTGAAGTACAAGTTGTTTTCCCTTCATTTCTAAGCAGAGGAAGCCGAGGAACTGCATTTCAACCAGGCGTACTGTGTGATTGAACGCCTGCTTGCCATGCAGACAACCAAGGCTCAATTGTCGCTCGCATCCGGAAATTTTGGAGGCCAAGCTCCTTATGGCGTGGGTTGGTCGTCACATGTATGTATGTATGTATGTATGTATGTATGTATGTATGTATGTATGTATGTATGTATGTATGTATGTATGTATGTATGTATGCAGTGACCACCTCACAGCAAATCGATGAAGTGAATCATGATGAGTAGGGTGAAGCTTCGAGGATTTTATCAGCAAACCGTGAATCTTCCACTGGCCGCGTCCATCCGTCCTCTGGTTGTCTGTCTGTTTGACGCACGGACGGACAAACACACGAACAAACGCTCGGACAAACACCGGGATGGACGCGCGGATACATGGGCGGACGCACGGACGAACGCAAGAACGGATGCACAAACAGATGAACCGATGGATGGACGCATGGACGGACGGAATCAAGAACGAACGAACGGTCGGAAGCGCGGGAGGACTGATGGATGCTTCGCCCCTCTTTATTCGCTCCGTGGAAATGCTGTGTTTTTAGCGTTTATTTTTTGCATTTTTCTCAATTTTTTTGTCACGGACAAGATGATTTTTCACTCACAACCAACGACGCCGACAACGATGCCGTAATTTCTTCAAAACGAGCTCTTTAAGACCATCCCGTGACAAGGATCTGCTGTATTCAAAGAAATTCTTCGCATTTAAAACCTCGGATACTGTCATTTTGTGAAGGATCCGATGCTAGAACAAATTTATACTTGAGCTTTGCGCCTCCTCTGCTGACAACATTCTACCTCAGCGTCTCTGACGTCATCTATAGAATGTTCTGAAATTTTTAATGTCACCTGCGGTGCGCACATAATCAAGAACAGTCACCAAAAACAGCTAAAGGTGATAATAAAAAACAGGGTAGACTCGAGAGACAATAATAACCAAACTCACGTAGAAGATTTTGACAATAAAACATGAAAAGGAGCAATCCACATTGTCATATATTTGCCATATCCTTTTCCGAACACAAATATTTTTGTTGTGAGAGTGCACATAATCTGGCAGCCTTGTGCACCACAGTGATCTATTCATGACACTCTTTAGTAGTTATTCTTAGGCACGCGCGCGCACCACGACACTATTGGTGCCATAGCTGCTGCTTATAAAATCATTTTCATTATATCATCGTCTGGTTTACGTCACCGAGTCCTCACATGTAGCGTGGCAAATGACGAACTATGCCGAAGAAACCAGAATCGCTCTATATTTCTCGTGAGTTGGTCTTTTTTACCAGCTGCCCACCTCGCTGACTTTGCCTGCCCTAAGCCTTCTCCAATCTCGCCCGCCTGTCTGTCGACCGCAACGCCGCTTATTAACTGGAACGAGATAACTCTGAAAGACATCCATGGTTTCACGATTAAATTGTAGGACATGGTTTTATAAGTTTCTTAACTTTCACGCCATAACCTGGAGCAGCCACCAAACATGTGCTATACCCGACTTTCTAGCGGAGTAGTCTGTTCTTAGGTAAAGTTCCTGTGTCTTTAGTAACTTATTACAGAAGTTTTTCGCAGTGTCGCAACAGCCAACTATTTCCTGTCCAAGTTAATTACTACTTTGCCCAACCTTTCGCTTTCGCTGCCAGCTTTTAGTGGGAATAGTAGCATTTCAGCTCACTTGTGGCTTGGAAGAACCGAATGCACTGAAGTATTTGCCTTAGCAGGCTCCGTGGCCCTGCGGCAGATTGGAAGAGCGGGGCAAGAACCCACTTCGACACGAGGTAAAATTTCAAGTTTGGCAGCATATAGTCATCAGACGCGTCCAGTCACCCACGGATAGCCTTGTTGACAACACTTTGGTGAAACTAAGATGTCCCTTTTAACTGAAAGACCCCCAGTGCACTGACTCAGCCCTATCGGGTGTACGCGACGCATACTTGGCAAGTACTATCGCTGCACAACGTCCAGTAACTTTGTGTGCGTTTTGTGCTATCGCCACCCAACTCGAGGGAACTATCGAGCATGCCTCTCTTTTTCCAAATCAGCTGCCCGTTGCAGCCAGATTATCAACGTCACCAAAACCTACTCATGCCTGTGCAGCAGATTACTACTACAAACTGTCTCTGTTCCCTCATCAGTTTCATGTAGCATTTTCTCGTTAATACTGAATCAGCAAAACAGTCGCTATTATGCAATCAGCTCCAGAAACGGCGCACCTGCTTGTCGCCTCTTGCAGAACCCAAGCAAGGCCACAAGCTACAATCGTCCCCTAACTGACCATTTTACATGAAATGCTCTAGTTCCAAACGCAATGCTCAGCTAACCAGCCAGCAAACCTGTCTTGCTTCCATGGCGCACTTTCAGCAAACTTCTGAGATGCTCGAGGAACCACTTGTGCAGTGTACCGTAATTGAAGCCAACGTTCCGCTTGTAGGCCCTGTTGATGCCTTTCTACGCAATAGTTCCAAATACATAATACTATCACTGAGTGTCGTTATATCAGCAAAATTGTTACCATGGTCCACGTCTCCCATATCTGATGTAGGCGGTGGTGCCGTCATGCCAGCCGGGTCGTTATTTACTGGTATTAGTGTTGGGCCTATTTCTGCAGTACTTGAAGTTACAGTTTTGATGTATATGTGAAGCCTAACTTCCCAAATCCAACATTATGATTATGAGAGACGCTGTGGTGGAGGGTTCCGGAAGTTTAAAACACATTGGTTTCTTTAACGTGCAGGGTTCCGGAAGTTTGAAACACATTGGTTTCTTTAACGTGCACCCAAATCAGAGCTCACGGGTCTATAGCATTCTCGCCTGCATCAAAAATGCAGCAGCAGCAGCCGGAACTCGATCCTGCGCCAGGATGTTCAGCGGCCGAGTACCTTAGCCACTAGACTATCACGGCGGCGCCAGGTTCTAGTTCTGGCTAGAAACCAATAGTGTGAAATTCTTTTGGTGAAGTCACCAGGAGGCATACAAAATGTCGCCAATTTTGGGCAAAAGTCGCTAAACAATGCTGATAATGTTTTCTGAGTCTTTAGCTTTTGACTTGGTAAAGCAGATGAAGAGATAATGTTTGTTGAAAGAATATTTTAAATCAATTTATGTTGTGACGTATGAAGTTTGAATGCGCTGATACCTCCTGGCTACACCGCTGTACACCAGTGAGCAGCTGGTCCAATATTTGTGGTGAACCAAGAGCCGTTCAATTGAGCGAGTTCAGATATTTCGGAGCCACTTTGCTTATATATAACTGGAAAAAAATAAGTTCTCGGAACCCACATAGTGCACGCTAAAGCTCGAAGCGCCGCAAGCGGCATGATCCTGTATGTTATGGTCTTATTTAGTGAAGCTCGTTGCGAGCATCTTACTGTTTTCACCGATTCCTAGTTTTCAATGCATGCTTTAGAATACTCTACCCCAAGTTTTGGAAGTCCCCACAAAAGTCGCTAAGGCTATAAAGCGGTAAAAGCAGAGCTAGTTCGACTGGGAAGATGCTAAGTTCAGTGACTTTCTCGGTAAGTTAACACCAATGCTGCAAACCCCTTACTTTTCACCCTGCAAGAAGACTGGTTTGAAGCAGCTCATGGTGAGCTCCTTGTCGAGCCATCTCATTCAACAGAACTTCAGCATCCTGGCACGGCTGCTGTCATGAGATGCTTGGATAAGGTGCTACTAAAAACGTCCAATGCTTTTAGGGTGTCCAGTAGCCCAACGTCTCACTTTACACAAGCTGTTTCTTCGACAGACTGCAGTTTTCAGCGTAGCTGGACAACCCCCAACACACTTAGTTACCGCTCGAACAGAATGAAGAATCGCCTGAAGTAAACCACATGAAGGCAGCTCCACTTTCAACGAGTGATGCTACGTTGGACATGCCATGGCCACAGCTACGTGGTGCTCACATAACTTCACAGCCACAAGAAAATTTTATTGCCGGTTAACCTTTGTGCAAATAAAGGTTATATTGCAGATGAGCCTATCAATCACTTCCCCACTGAAGATGATGACGATGACGATTATGATGATGACGATGACTTGTGGCGTTACAAAGGGAATGAACTCTTTACCGCCCTTTTTCCCCGATACATAAACATACGCATGTGACTGTGAATATGCAGGAAGGAGGACTGCGATTTCATTGAGCACGGATCTCAAGTGCTTTATGTAAAAGACTCGGTCATCAAATCTAGACGGCAGAGATAGACCCGGGATTTAATAAGACAGCTAGCCACCTGTTGCTGGCCAATCAATTGAAAACAAACAGGCAATGAGACCTCAAAGAAAGCATGCACTTGGCTACACGGGAATGTGTTCGTTTGCTGGGTGAGCTTTGACAATGTCTCAACCGAAAGGTCAAGGTTCTCCACGATGAAAGACTATAGGAAGGTAAGCACAAGGCCAACAAGCAAGCCAGCGGCTCAGCCTAACCAGAACAAGCGAATGAAATCGTCACAGAAGCTCAACCACTGCGAGCATTACAAAAGTGGGAAAGACACCGCGAGATGCAGGTATACCTTCTACCGTGACAGCCACTTCGCCTGCAGCGTATGATCGAACTGACTGACTCGTCTGCTCGAGCACTTGTACAACCCAAGGTTCAGAAGAAGGAGGAGGTTTGTCTGCCAACTGGAGGTGAAGTGAGAAAAGTTGATGAATATTAAGAATGTGAAACGGACCATGCAAAAGGCGCCGAGGAGAAGCGATAATGTCACTTGGCTCTGGACTAGGAAGAACTGATCAAGGTCATAGAGGACCCTGTTTGATTAAGGCATCGCTGAAGCAGTGCGAGAAGCGGCGGCAGTACAGGCGTGAGAAGTTGAATTCACGTAGCGTGCACGTCAAGCAGCGTTAGATAAAGCACGAGCAGAAACGTCGGCACAACATGAAGGCACGCAAACATGCAGGCCAAGCTTCAGACCAAGTTTAAGCGTCTCAGGAAGTACCCCATTGTTCCGGGACTTGGAAAGGATATGAATGTTTTGTTAGATGGCTGCCTATGACACAAAAAACATGGTAGGGTGTGGCACGAAAAGCCAACCGAGCATGTTACGAAACAGAGAGGTCGGACCTGAGATCGCACGTAATCTGGAACCTTTGTGCGATGTATTGATCTATTCGTGGCACTCTTTCGTAGCGTTTCCTAGGTGTGCGCATGCTGTATAACTGTTATGATGCCGTAGCTGCTGCTTACTAAATTTATTCTCGTTATATTATCGCCTTGGCTACGTGGCTGAGTCGTCACAGTGCTTATAATTGGTTGTGTAGTTTCTTGAACAGGTCTTCGCATGTTTGTCTCACAACCATTCAGAAGACACACCCTCATTATTCTCACAAGTTGTCAGTACGCCGCGGGTCCTCACCTTGAACTGATGGGCACTCGTGGAATCTTGGCAAGGTCTTCGTGAGCAGGTTTTAAGCGACGTGGCTTGCATGCAAGAGAGTGACATCAGAGTCACAGTACAGCTTCAGGTTGCAGTTTAGGCAGAGGTTTTCACAGTGCGAAACCCGCAGACTCCGATGAAGTGCGATTCAATGATGATGATGATTACTCCTTAAATATGGATCATATCCACTCAGGAGGATGGGTCAAGAAATGATTACGAGATCACCACTTTTTCTTTCAGTGGGGCCGCTGCTGTCGCGGATAGCTACCCCAATTTGTGTTTAGATAGGTACCACACTTTGAAAGCTTTTCGATTGAGAAGTGAGAAAACTAAATGAGAAAAAGGCAGGGAGGTCAATTAGAATTATAGCATCTAGTTTGCTACTCAGCACTAAGGGGAGGATGAATGGGCTAATTATGAGAATAACACCAGAGAGAAAAGTACACGCGAAAAAAAGTTACAGCTGGAGTGTCTTGTAAATGGGGGACTACCACGCAAAAACTGATCTGTGCGAGAACAAATCGTGTCGGCATTGGAGCAATAATCGTTCTGGTCTAAATGTCATGACGGGCTAACGCAGCCGCTAGCGGCTGTCACTGTGCTCTGTAATGAGCACTGTTATTAGAATAAGGTCTGTTTCAAGGCTTCTTATCTCCGCCAGCAGAGAATGATGGTCCGAACGGTGGTCGTGAGAGGTAGCAGCGCAACAGTCAAATCCTGAGCTACTCTCGACGCATATTCTGCTATGACAGCGTATCTATTTTTGTTACTAATATCAAGCTTATACATTTGACGCGCTTCAAGTCGAAATTCTCGCGTCACATTTGCGAACTGGTTATGTGGATACGCATGAAACTGGCTGTATGCATTGGCCCAGATTCGTTGCTCAATGGTTGGCTGACAATCGATGTTCGACCCATTCTTCAGCTGTCATTGCGTTAAAGCTGCAAGTACGTGACGTTCTAAGAGAAAGCGCCTTTTAAGCGTAGTTTTTATGATTACCGCTATGATTTAAACCCCAGCTGTATTACTTACATAAAAATCAACCCAAAATGTCTGTGAAACCCCAAGACTAGTTGACTCACTAAATACAAAAACGCCGCCATCCTATCAATCGAGAGCAGAGTGTAAAAAGTTTTTTCTGGCATTTTCCACATTTACAGAAACTGGTCGTTCCCGATTGAATTTCTTGGACAAAAAAGGCTATCCTATTCACAATGTAAAACATCTATATTCCTGCCATGACGTTCAGTAGCAAATCATCCAGCTCTTCAAGCACAATTAAAAAACGGTCACCAATTATGGGGTTTTGTCGAAGGCCTCTTGGCAGCTTTCTGAATTGTTTTCAGTGTAGAATGAAGGCGTCGTGAGATATGATTTTCATTTTTCTGCGAACGTACCAACAGATGCAGTGCACTAATGGTGTGTTACTTCCCGGTGCACTACGCTGCACCGTGAAGAAGTGACACCGACATGTGCTACCGTAGCCTGCTCTAGGTTCATGAATGAAAACACTGCAATTGAGAAAAATATTTAGTGCTGTAATATGACGGAAATGTCACAAACCATGGTTGCTGGTAAAACATGATGATTGTGTTCGTTTATAAGAGCAATGTTGTCCTCATAATCAGCCTGACTATGCCCCCTGCAGGATGAAGGCCTCTCCCACGATCCGCCATTCAACCCGTTCTCGTGACTTTTGCTGTCACGCTATACCTGCGATGTTTTTAATCTCATCCAGCCATCTCAATTCCTCATAACCCCTCGCGCGTTTGCCTTCCCTGGGAATTCCATCAGTTACCATTCATGACCAGCGATGGTCAAGACTACGGGCTACGTGCCTGGCCCATGTTAATTTCTTCTTGGCTTCAACTTTAGTATCCTTAATTAACCCTGGTTTGTTCGCTAACCCACTCTGCTCTCTTGTCTCTTGAGCTTACACCTATCACTTTCCTTTTAATCACTCACTGAAAATTCATAAGAATGCTCATTAAGGAGCCCATTTTGTGGCTCACATGAACGCTCCCCGCACTTACGAGGCACAGTTCGAACGGACGTCGATTCTTGGCAGCAGAAACAATGAGCACGTTAATGTTTGTTTGTTTATTTATTTATTTATTTATTTCCGCAACAATACAAGATTTTGATGGGGCCGATGGCAAAGCACGGCTGGCTTTGGAAGCCTATCATATTAGAAAAAACGCTCATCTTTGCAATAAGGCATTGCCTCTGTCTCTGCACCCATCTGAGTTCGATTTCATTTCATCGCGTATGAAATACACTGATCTATTCTACAGAAAAAGCTGTTACGAGATCAGAACACAGATCACGTGCGGCGCCATTGTCACCACATCCACGAATATTCGTAGGCAGTATCAGAGGGAAAAAAATTCAGTTAAAATTAGGGACATGACGGAATTCGAAACCGGGTCATCTGCGTGCCAGCCCAGTGTCCTACCACTGAACCACGTCGGTGATTTTAACTCGTTTCTGAACTAGCCTTAGGCAGATTTGATGTCGGTGAAGTAATTGTGTTAATATTTGTTTATTAATTTAATTTATTTATTTCTTCCATTGTGCAACAATACAAGATTTTCATGGGGCTGATGGCAAATGGTGACGTTACAAGAACATCTATTCACGTACGTGCGGTGAATAATTAACAAAATTACTAGCATGTGTAAATGAACAGTAGACATTACATATAGGCAGCAGCGGAATCGAATAAAAACGAGTAATAAAGCGAAGGAGTAATAAAGCGTTTTACAACATCAAAGAAACAACCAGGCGTCACACAATGTGAAATTCGTAACGAGTGGGTCGTGCAATGCTCCAACCCTTAGAAAAACTTGTTCTTGATCACCTATTAACTGCGGCGCATACCCACTTCAGGCATCATTCTCCATCATCATGAGGCACTGCATGAAAAATTGCACGAAATTCCTAGCAAGTGTGGAAGGAACACCGCGCTACTCCGAAGAATGACGAAGAATAGCATAGTGAATGCTGGCCTACTGCACAAAAATTACGATTATTTATGGCGCAGTGAGTAGCGAGCAGCGGGCTTGTAGCAGTTACCAAAATAGTGTTCAGAAAAGACTCTGAAAGGCCACTGTTCTAGCTTCCACTGCTACTGCGCTGCGTGCAGGCCTGGCGTTTTTTTTTTTCAACTTTATTTCACTTTTGTGTTTTTGCTATTGTCAACTGCGTGGCACGTGTGAGGGAGCCGTGGAGCTATAGATGCATTCACAATTGCTGAAATACAGTCAGTTATAGTACAGCGCTTTTGTGTGTCATCTCTTTTTTTATGCTGTGCCTTTGTGTTTGTGCTGCTAAAGCACTTCCCGCACTATGAACCAACTACGCCCAAAAAGTTATTACTTAATTTCCACTTTACTACTAGCTGCACTAAGTAGACATATTTCTTTACAACCTCCGTCTCTCCAACTACCGCAAAACGCTGTTTTCGGCCGAGACTGTAGCACATTCCTTTCCTTTTTTGCATAATAATTCTCAGACCGATGCTTCTGCTTTCCAGTCAGTTCAGTAATAATGATCTGTAAGTTCCCCAGCTAAGCTTCATCAATGTGATGATTAACTCCGGGCATGGACCATAAATATAAAAGAAAAAGAAACTACTGCTTTGAAAGCAGGGTGACAGTTGACAAGTTATCTAATATCAGTGTGATGCAACTCCGAGTATCAAGAACGTTGTTCGTCGCCTTTCCTTTATCTTGATGTTCTACTTCTAGCGGCTCCTCCGAATAGGGCATTGAGCTTCCGAGGTGCTTGATGAATTTTCGAAGATATCGGTGCCCTGGTCACAAACATTTCGACTCTGATGTATGGAGTTGGAAGGCTGAGAACAAGTGCAGTAGAGTGCCAGGCGTGAGCTCCCAGTTTCCGCTTGATATCAATACTTCGTCCAGCAAAACATAACGTTAGTGCTTTAGAAACGTTGTAATTATCATATTAAACGTCACAGACTTTCTGTTTGACGATGACCTTTCTATTCTTGCGATGAAAATCTTGCTCTTACCTTTTGAAGGGCGTCAGATTTTTTCGGAGGTCCATAACGGTAAACCGTAGTTATACACCAATCAAGAACAATTTATGGCCAGAAAATTATTAACTTCACCAAGCCGGATTTCAGGCCTCAAAAATATTAACATGATCTCAACTTGCTTCGGTCCTCTGGTTACTCTTCTGGGTTATCTTTGTTCAATGTTACAACTCCTTAAAAGTTTCATGGGCTGAAAATACGCTGTCCGATAAACGTGCTTCTTTTCACGTATAACTATATTTATGCCCTGTACATTATTTCAACAGAATATACCATTGACGAGCCTGTATCACAGAAAATATGGTGTAGGCGTAGTCAGTTGTGAGCGAAACATTATCATCTTGTCCATAACCAAAACATCAAGAAATATGTCAATAAACTGAAAAAAATTCATTACTAGGGAAATTCGAACACAGGCAGTCTGCGTGATAATCAGTTGTTGTATGCCACAATCAGGCCATGCCAATAATCAAAGCTGTTTCGACACAAACAATCATCATCATCATCATCATCAGCCTGACTACGTCCACTGCAGGACAAAGGCCTCTCCCATGTTCCGCCAGTTAACCCGGTCCTGTGCTTGCTGCTGCCAATTTACACCCGCTAACTTCTTAATCTCATCTGCCCACCTAACCTTCTGTCTCCTCCTAACCCGCTTGCCTTCTCTGGGAATCCAGTTAGTTACCCTTAACGACCAGCGGTTATCCCGTCTACGCGCTACATGCCCGGCCCATGTCCATTTCTTCTCGATTTCAGCTATGATATCCTTAACCCCTGTTTGTTCCCTAATCCACCCTGCTCTCTTCTTGTCTCTTAAGGTTACACCTACCATTTCCTTTCCATTGCTCGCTGCGTCGTCCTCAATTTAAGCTGAACCCTCTTTGTAAGTCTCCAGGTTTCTGCTCCGTAGCTAAGTACCAGCAAGATACAGCTATTATATACCTTCCTCTTGAGGGATAGTGGCAATCTACCCGTCATAATTTGAAAGTGCTTGCCAAATGTGCTCCACCCCATTCTTATTCTTCTAGTTACTTCAATCTCGTGGTTCGGCTCTGCGGTTATTACCTGCCCTAAGTAGACATAGTCTTTTACAACTTCAAGTGCACTATTACCTATCTCGAAGCGCTGTTCCTTTCCGAGGTTGTTGTACATTACTTTCGTTTTCTGCAGATTCATTTTAAGACCCACCTTTCAGCTCCGCTTGTCTAACACCGTAATCAAGAGTTGCAATTCGTCCCCTGAGTTACTCAGCAATGCAATGTCATCGGCGAAGCGCAGGTTATTAAGGTACTTTCCATTAACTCTTATTCCTAACTGTTCCCATTCTAGGCTTCTGAAAACCTCCTGTAAGCACGCGGTAAATAGCATTGGGGACATTGTGTCCCCCTGCCTTGCACCCTTCTTGATTGGTATTCTGTGCCTTTCTTTATGAAACACTATGGTAACAGTTGATCCCCTGTAGATTTCTTCCAGAATGTTTATATATACTTCATCGACGCCCTGTATCCACCGTGTCTACATAACGGCTGATATTTCTACTCAATCAAACTCTTTCTCGTAATCTAAGAAAGCTATGTATAGTGGTTGGTTATATTCTGAGCATTTCTCTATTACCTGATTGATAGTATGAATGTGGTCGATTGTTGAGTAGCCTGTTCGAAATCCTGGTTGTTTCTTTGGTTGATTGGATTCTAATGTTTTTTTTTTACTCTGTTAGCAATTACTTTTGTAAATAGCTTGTATACTACAGAGAGCAAGCTAATCCGCCTGTAATTCCTCAAGTCCTTTTCATCTCCTTTCTTAAGTATTAAGATGATGTTAGCGTTCTTCCAAGACTCTGGTACTCTTCCCGTCAGGAGACACCTCGTAAACAGGGTGACTAGTTTTTTTAACACAATCTGTCCTCCATCTTTAAGCAGATCTGATATTACCTGATCCTCACCAGCAGCTTTGCCTCTTTGCATGCTATCCAAAGCTTTTCTGACTTCTTCTATCACTACTGGTGGGGTGTCATCTGGGTTACTGCTAGTTCTTATGGTATTGAAGTTGTGGTTGTCCCGTCTACTGTACAGATCTCTGTAAAACTCCCCCGCTATTTTAACTATCCTATCCGTATTGGTAGTTATTTGGCCTTCTTTTTCCCTTAGTGCATACATCGGATTTTTGCCTATCCCAAGTTTTCTCTTCACTGGTTTGACGGTTCCTCCAATTTTCAGAGTGTGTTCAATTCTCTCCAGGTTATACCTTCTTACATCGGATACCTTACGCCTATTAATCAACTTCGAAAGCTCTGCCAGTTCTATTTTGTCTGTTGTACTTGAGAATTTCATGATTTGACGCTTCTTAATGAGATTCTTCGTTTCCATGGAAAGCTTGCCAAAACAATATGACTGCCATGTAGTATAAGCTTTCAATAATATTGTGTCTAACGAGCTCTTAAGTGTACACTTACTTTTTTCATGTAGTACAAGGAGTCTAAAAGACAATGTTACGTGATAGAATTGTAGAATCGCACCAAGCGTCAAAACCTGTGAAATGCGCAACGACTGGTAGTATTCAAGGCCAACCACAGGTGGTCGAAATTTCCAGACCCCTCACCTACAGCGTCTTCCATTATCATATTGAGGTTTTGGGACGTTAAGGCCCACATGTCAATAATATGGGATCAAAGCAATCACGAAATATTACTTCACGTTTTTGAAGTCCAAAAGGAAATAATCGCCGTATGAATGACTATATCACGGCGCACACTCCTTTACAGGACACCTTCGTTTAGTTCAAAGACAGGCTGGATTCTTTGGAGGAGGAGGATTCAACTTTATTAAAAGAGATTTCATGGGTTTCGAGCTGGCCGCTTGTCTGCGGCGACCTCTCGTGCCCATGCAATGACTGCTTTCTGCAGTTTTTCATCGGGGGACCGTATTAAGGTTTCCCATGCTGTTTCGGAGGGAGCTGGCAGAAGCTCTCTGGGTGGGGGAAGGCCCTCGCAATCCCAGAGGATGCGACTTTGGTTTGCTGTTGCATTTTTGTCGCAATGTTTGCTTGTTGAGTCAACCTCTCCACCTGTGAATATCGCTAAGCGGTGAGGAGTGGTTAGGCTGTTCGTTTGAATTCGGTGGTGGATAGTGGCCTGTGCTCTCGTGAGGTTGCTGTGCTGTATGGGATATAATCTCCGGTCATCTTTATAAATATTCGTAAATTCGTTATAGGAGGTCACTGCCTCTTCTATCTGGGAGCCCGGTTCCAATGAAAGCGCGACCCAGTTTGCTGACCCTCGGGCCACTTTATGCGCTTCCTCGTTACCTGGATTTCCCGAGTGAGCGGGGATCCAGACCAGATTGATTTTCGTTCTATCATTCTGATTGAAGTTTCTCAGGACCTAGGCATAATTTAGTCCCACACCTCCCCTTACAAAGCTGAGAATAGCGCTCTTAGAGTCGCTAAGGACAGTGTGGGTTGGTTGATGCATAATGACCAGCGCTATAGCCATTTTTTTGGCCTCTTTGATTGATGCGGCTCTAGTGGAAGCTACATATACAATGTTAAGTTCTCCGTCCACGGCACTCAGGGTGTATGTGTTGTGTCCCTGGTTGACGGTATCGACGAAGACCGCGGTTTGGTCTTGCTTGTGCTTTCCACTTGGCCTATCTGTTCTGGCTTTTCTCCTGGCGTCGTGTCTGCCCGCCAGGGTGTTTTGGGGTATTGGTTTGATCTTTAGGTAGTGTCTGATCGCAGGAAGTAATGGTGCTCTGCCTCCCACGGTGTGTATGGGCTGAATTTTCAGGTTATGCAGGATATGTAGTCCCGTCATCGTGTCTAAGAGCCGTGTTATTTGTGCTGTTTTGTGTGCTTCGATCAGCTCCTCTAGGGTGCGATGCATTCCATGTTGGAGGAGCTTCTCGCTGCTGGTATAAACAGGCAAACCTAGGGCCCATTCGTACGCCTGTCGAATTATAGCTTCAATTTTATCTTTGTCTGGTTTCCTGAGATGATAATAAGAGAAAGAGTAGACTATGCGGCTGATTAGAAAGGCCTGAATGAGTCTACACAAGTCCATCTCCGTCATGCCTCTATGTCTGTTGGCCACTTTCCTGAGCAGTCCATCAATTTTTTTGGCGGTGTTCTGCAATTTTGTGAGGGCCATGGTATTTTACGTGTTATTTTGAATAAGCATATCCAGCACTCTAATGGTCAGAACCGGAGGAACAGGGCCGCTTCTAACTTACTTCTTATCGGTGCTTGTTGTTGGCCGTCCGTGCCTGGCATCTTTTTGGCTTTACTTCTAATGATTAGGAGCTCAGATGTTGAAGGGGAGCATGTAACCCGTTGTGTATAACATACTCTTGCACAACGTTGGCTGCCTCCTGTAACGCGTCATTTATTGCACCATCCCAGCCACCTAGATTCTTTAAAAGCATCGGTCACACCAATGGACAATGCTCAGGAGCAACTTGCTTCTATGAAATCCTGTATTCTGAACATACATAAAAGCCTCGCCTCTATTGCTGATAAAGTTGACGACCCCGACGATCGCGGCAGGCGAAGTAACATAATTCACAGTTTTCGTGAACCCTCAGATGAAACATTGGTACGAAATGTGTTTCTAAGCATTCTTCCTTCAAGAAAGGCTTTAGCTTTTTATTTAGAGTATGGAAATATGTAACTGAATTGAATCAAAACGCCTAAAAAGAACGAGACCAATTGTTTTAAATATACATGAATATTGAGCATAACAATCAATTCTAATGAATTGTGGCAAACGAAAACAGTGTGGTTTGTATGTTACCAAGGATTTCTGCCGATGTTTTTCTGTATCTCTCTCACTTTCCCATACTACTAGCAGGTACTTGTACTCGCTTACCCTCCATATTTTTTGGCCCTCTATTGAGACCACCTGGTCATTGTGATCAATGAATACCATCAATCCACATCTTGTTTCACTGAATTCTAGTCTAAGAGCCTAGCCTTCCCTTCCGTTTAAATCTGCCAGTGACTCTACATGATCAAGATTTTCTGCAAATGGGACAATATCGTCTGCATAAAACAGACCACGAAGCTTCTGCTCTACCATCGTGCCAGCCTGTTTGACAGGTTAAACCCAACGTTGGTACTTTCCAGTGCTTTTTCCATGTTTACCATGTACACCATGAATAACAGCGGGGACAAAAGGCATCCCTGCCTTAGCCCCTTGTTAGTTTCAATGCTGTCATTGCTACTTATTACTTATAAGGCTATGCAAACTGCATTTTCTCAGTATGTTTCTTTTAAAAAATGTATACAGTAGTCGTCTATGCCCACTTCCTTCAAAATGTCCCACAAAATTTCCTGATTAACGTCGTCATACGCCCCAGTGATGTCCAAATAAGCTACGTATAAGGACTTCTTTTTATATTAGATATTTCTATACACTGACAACAAACAGGTCATCGTCTAACCGTCGGTTGATTCAGAATCCATTCTGAAGTTCTCCCAAAATATTGTTTTGCTCTGCACAAGTTTCTGTTTTCAATCTTACTGCCTGCATAGCCAACCTGTATAGCAAAGATGTGATGGTTAGTGGTCTATACGAGGGAAAGTTAAACTTTTCTGTCTTGCCTTTATAGATTAAGTTCAATCTGCTTTTACATCAACTGTCTGGGATTTTATTCTCGTGCAAGCACTTTTGTATGGATTTTATTTCACCCAATGATATGTCACTCGTGGCTCTTAATAAGTTCTTTAATTAACTAAATAGCTGGACAAGAACTGACGACTGACGAATAAATTCGTTTATAATAAATAATTGTTAGCGTCAGTTTCTGATGATTGTGGTAGAAGCCCAGGGCAAAGTCCACCACCTCTTGCAGTGTGAATAGAAACAGCAGCTTAGGTACATTACCACCAGTCGCAGCAATATCGACTGATGGGGCTCTTCGTGCGGGATGCCGAAATCTGCTGGGTCACCTGCACAATGAAAAATACAGGTTGCTCGTAAACAGTCAGTATCAGCTTGCGCTTATTTGCATCAATAAATTATTGGCCACCTTCGATGAAATGTGTCCCCAACTATTGTTCTAATTGCTTCAGCAGAGCCCACGGATATTTCATTATCCCATCCCTTCTAACAATGTGCATCATATCAGAAATGTTTTAGCTAGGGTGAGTTTGTCATCCATGAACCTAGCCTCTATTAGCACGGTACATATAAGAAGGAAACATCACACAGGCATAAAGAGAAGGCGCTAATACAGGTTAAGTACACAAATAATTAAAACTCAATAAATACCCGGTACCGGGATTCTCCACCCATTTCGTTTGACTTTACTGAAGTTGACAGTTTACTCTGTGTTATTTTTGTTCTAGAGCATTATTGTGTGCGCAAAAAGAATTTTAGGGGGTTCAATATATTGTGGGTCCTTGTTTGACATTAAAACGTTTTTCTTCTGTTGCTACATTCGTACGTTTCCTGACCACATTGCATGTTTTTACATCTATGAAAGTGTTGATATTTGTGGATATGGCTAGGTACATTATGGGCTTCTTTTGTTTCATATCCAGAGCCATGCTACCAGAAATCTCATTGTTTAACGTTATAGCATTTTATACAAGAAAACGAATTATTAATCAAGCACAGTAGTGACCGGAAGAGGATGTAGTGGCGAGTTCCACTATCTCTTAGATATTGCGACACTGAATTGATATTGTTGCCCACTAATTGCAGCTTTCGGAAAGGCGAACGCTAGCAGTTAACTATTGTCGCACCTTGCCAAATTATTTACGTTTAGTTCGACTCTCTGGCCCTTTCTATACTGCGGTCAACAATAGTGACAGTTGCCCTGTCAGATCTCAAGGACGATTTCGGCACCATTTTATGCCTTGGTTTTTATGCGATTAAACTTAATCAGTTATATATTGAATATTTAGATTGATTTTCCTTTCCATTTCGCCTTTTTAACTAGAACATTGCTAGAAGAGCAAATGTGTAATCACGCTCTCGCTGACTTTACTCTTCGAGGAGCTAGAATTTTTAGGTAGTTTTGTGTAACCAAACCAAGTGGTCCTGTTGGACAGCGCGTTGTACCAGTGCGCAGTATGTGTGTATGCCTTCACTGATTATTATTATATTGCACACCACTATCGTCAACAGGTCGCAGTTTGTTATTTGTGCTGCAGTAATTTGCTATGAAATCTGTTGTGTTGTTTTTATGAGCACATACCAGTCTCATGTTTATTAGACAGTTATAGCACAGAAAGCCTATATACTTGAGCATACTTTAGCATTCGTGTGATAGCGGAGGTTAATGGATTAGCGCTACTGTACCGCAAACGTGCGTTCCAGACAGCGCGACATAATTTAGCGGGGTAGCGTGTACGTGCCGACTCTGCGGTGGTGACGTCGCCTAGCGAAGAGCTTAACTCTCTCTGGACTATCATTCTAAGAGTACAAAAAAAGGAACTCAGAATGCTCACCTGTATTCTCTCAAGCAATAACAGCACTGTTTTAAGTAATAATGAAAATAAGTAACTATGAACCAGGTATAAAAAGCGCCAATTTTTATGTTAGATTCACTTACACTGATGTTCTATTATTAGGCCTAGGAACGTTAGAAATGGCAAGCTATCTGTAAGCTACGGTAAGTTATCTGTAATGCTCGGTTGTCAAGGCTACCTGAAGGCAAGTGAAGTCATTTTGCATAATGACTAGCTGCTAAAGAAGTGGATTCTTCATGTGCAAGCGGGCGTCCAAAAACACCGCCATGTTTTACGTACGCTACGTGGACCGAACAAATACGGTAACCTTAAATATAAAAATAGCGTGCGTGTAGTTTTTACTGTGGGTCTCTTAGCGTTTTGGGTAGGCGCATTTCGGTCTATCACTTTCTATAAGCCTGCTATCTCGCTAAACTATACCTGCGATCAAGCTGTTTCGGTCTTCCATTTGACAGCTGAAGTTTGCACACGTTCATGTGTATACTGTCCGTGCTTTTGAGCCCACCCCAAATATGTGTTCTAGAATGCACCACCTAGCCCAAACGAGAGCTTTATGGCAGCATGCCGAAGAAAAGTAGCAGATAGTTCGCGCCCAGCCAGACCAAGCCCTAGAGCATTCTGATTATCTCACGCACCAAGAGCTACGTTGCGCTCATATTTTGCTTTGGCGGACTGGCCGTGAGTGGCGCGACGCTACAAGCTTCAGTATCCATGCGGGCTTTCACTTAGTGCACGAGCAACAAAGCTATGAGGTCACCAATAATCTTGCTAGTAGCTAACGCAGGTTGCATTGATTAGCTTTCCGAGAACTCACCTGTATGTGATGTATATGAGGAGCGTTGAAGGAGGAGCTGGACTGACGATGTCATGGTGAAGGTGAGTTAATAACCACTCACCTTCACCGTGACGTCGTCATCCAGCTCCTCCTTCGACAACGCTATTAGCGAAAATCGATTGCAAAGTATCATCCCCGAAACAGGGCCTCCCCAGTGAAATTCGACGGGCCGCATAGAATCCCAGGTACACTCCTTGATGTTCGCGGAAAAGCCCCAACTGGCGCCGACACGTGTGAAAAGTATGCGAAAGGCACCCTAGTTTACTTCTCCCGGTCACGTTCGCTTGGTGCCAGTGGCTCGATTGGCGTGAACCTCACAGTGGCCGGAGCCCAGCATGATTGCGCGGGGCGCCAAGTTCACTGTAATTAGTGTCGAGCGAACGAAAAATCGACGTACTATGTAGAATACCTACATTTTATAATGCACGCTTTCCAATTATCAAGAAAGTTAGCACTATTTATAAATCCATGTAGCTGATGCTTGTCGCTACTCTCGCTGCTTGTCGCTACTGGCACTTCCTGTGTCGGGTGGTCAGCACTGAAATGCTCTTCAACAGCAGCCGGGGTCTCCAATTATTAAAATACAACACCCCAAAATCTGCAGCAGTTATTCGTGCTGCCGACAAGATGAATAATTACACCATCTCTCGATGAAGCGAACCATAAGTAGATGCCAAAAAGCGGGCGCTAACGCTTATAATGGCGGCGATGTTGACACTGGCACTCATCGCACCGTTTCGTCGGAGAGAAATCTAGGAAGGCGCCAAAAACGCAGTGATGTACAGGGGTTTCCTTGTGGAACATGTCTATTATGGCTAATGGCAATGAGAAACTGAAGACGCTGATTTTACACAAAGATCCGAAGTCCCCTTTTAGCTAACGCACACGCTGCGAATTTAAAAGAAGCAACGCTGGAACAGGGCGTAGACGAGAAGACAGCGCCATGTTTGTGTCTTCTCGTCTCCGCCCTGTTCCAGCGCTGCTTCTTCTTTCAAAGGCAGTACGTACCAACCAGCCCAATTTAAGACACGCTGCGAATATTTAGTGTTCAATAACGCACAGCAGAAATCTCTCACTGCCGCTACTTGGAGGCCAAGATCCAATGCCTATATATACAGGATGGCGCGAGCAGTCAGCTTTTTCTATCGGGAAACTCGCTAGCAGACGCTGCCTGCACCGGTGTTTCGAGGCGAGAGAGAGGAGCGAAGGAGAGGGAGTACGCATGCTCATTGGGGGTGTAAATGCCGCAAGGAGGGATGCCCAGAAGAGAAAGAGGGGAGTGAGAGCGTAAACTAGCAGCCGTTGCCTCTGTCGACCTTGTGAGGCAGAGAAGGGGATGGTAGGAGAGGATAAAGAAAGAGAACGTACGCGCATGCGCAGTTAAGGTGGTCACGCCGCACATCTGATTGAGCTCGACCCTGAACTGCTTTGCATTTAAAAATTGGAGCCGGCATGTGGTCTCAACTGATATGTTGATATGATACGTGTTTTTACTCCTAAAAGAGCCAGATCCCGAGCCTAAATTTAAAGGCACGTGAAGCAGGCCTAAGCGTCTTTTATATTTAAACGTTTGTTATGAAAAAAGTGAATTACATATTTCAACCCACGAATGAGCGAAATGCTGTACCGGTTTGAATCAAGTTAAATGCTGCACCTCAGTCAGTCACCCTGAATCAGTGACACGTCAACGATCATGACCAAGACAACCGTCTTCCTTGCAATTTAAATTAATGCTTAACCACCTTTGAGGCTCATCATACCTGAGGCCACTCATGAGGTGTCGAACAGCAAGCTTTATTCCATTCAGCGCAGAAACGGGGGAAAATTTGGCCTAGCTAGTTTATTGTTATGTGTATAAATACACATATTACATGTACAGCCAGTAAATCGCCCACTCTACACGTCAGTGTAGAGCGCGTGAGCAGCCAGCGTTTCTAGTCACTGTATACGCTACCGCAGGGAGCACATGAGGTAACTGCAGGTTTTTGCTATGCGGGGCGACAACTTCAGGCAGTTTTAAGGTCGGACTACGATGCCGCGCATGCTCCGGGCACACCAACTGAGAGCCTGAAACGTGATCCACGAGGTGAGTCTCCTTTCTTGTTTACAATGGTGTAGCTCCATAGCCCTAACACGTTTCTCCCGAGGGCAGTCGGGAAGCGAAGAAATGAACTCCACCACAAGGGCATGGCCTTTGACTGGCGCTGCCGGAAGCGGTGTTATAAGCCAATGGCATCTCGCTCAGCCCGGGCTCTATGTTCGAGCAACAACAAAAAAATGACCAGCCTCCCAGACTCAGCGCAGTCATACAGATCAGTGTTTACTTTTGCACTCTTCCGACTCACATGGATACATTGAGCAACGAGGTAACCATCAATTTCCAGGTGCCCCTTGAAGCAGGCAATCATGAGCCAAATGGGCTCATGGGGGCTGACAATATTTAAGTCAGTGCCACGCTCCGCAGTATACCGTACCATGGCAAGGTGGCCGTAAATGCACGCGGCTCTCAGCGGCCTAGCATTGTCTGTGTTGTAGCGTTCGCGCGAGCCCCCCGTTACAGGAGACTCTTATCTACAAATACGTGGCCCGCTGCACACCACAGAGGTGGAGTGCCCTTCATGGTCTCTCTTTTGAAGCTTACCGAACCAGCCTGTTTAATGTTAGGTTGGCACCTATCAAGTTCTGACGTGTCAGAGCCTGAAAAAAAAACTGTCAAGGTGTCGCCCCGCAGAGCAAGAAGCTACAAAACCTGGCTGCTCGTGTACTCAACAGAGGTGTGGCCGAGGCTCTACAAGTAACGCAAGCTTAAAACAACAAAAATAAAAAATGGGGATTCTACTTGAAGCTTTTTAGTGAGGAAGTTATACAAGAAAAGTAAACTCATCGCCCTGGCAGGTTTAGGAGGTGAGAGATAAAGACCCCAAGGACCACGTATGACAGGCGCTGCAGAGTGGACGTTGTGAAGCAAGGCAGTAACACGAAGTACATTAAAGAACTCAGCATGCATTTGTTTGACATACCGCTAGTGTAGAGGTCGCAATTGCCAGCCAGGCGGGTGCGCAGCTTCGCATTCCCGCGGAAAAAATGGCAAGTTCCAATTTCGGTTCCTTCCGATGCACAGAACTGAGTGTGCACACATTCTAGATCGTTGTTTGTCGAGCAGTTTGCCACGCAGTCGTGTAAGTGCGTGTTATTCAGCACAGCGGACGGCTCCGGCCTGTACACTCCGTGACTTGGTAGTGCCTTGTACTCAGCAAGGTAGCCTGCACAGAGTGAGAACATTGAATGAGACAGCGGGAGGCCAAGCAATCAGCCTCTCATTGGCAGAAACTTAGGCGTGTGGAAGTTGTGTTTTCCTAGGATACATCACTCTGTTCAGGAATTTCAGAATGAAACAAAATATGAAATATTATCTCTGTGCTTTTGCTGTGGCACAAACGGGATTAAGCTCTGATTATGCCTAGCACTTCCACCAATCAATGACTCTAATGAAAGAATAAATAAGCACTTCACATGCACACAAAGTACCACACGGCATCATGGCTGACAATTTTACATACATTAACTTATCTTGCAGAGATCAGCAAGTTCTGAAGCTCCTCGCTTCATTTGTGCCAGCTGAAAAGTATTTTATATAAGTTCTTGCACTTGTTGAACCAATTGCATGCAATGATCTTTTAAAGTGCTCGTAAACTTTTTGAAAACTACTTGCATTTTCATTTAGCAGCAATTGTATTCCAATACGGAACCACCATTTGCTTCCGTATTCGCCATTTACCAATATTTGCTAACTGCTACGCAGACGTGAGGAAGCAAGGGCAAAAAATTTTGGTGTAATTGGGCCAGGGGAACGATGCAGCTTTAGCTGTGTATATTAAAATTGCGAACTATTGCCGAGAGCAACACTGTGGTTTAGTCCTCGCGAATGAGAGCCCAGTTCGCTTATTTCAGATAACATTCTGTGGCGATTCTGACGAATCCATTTATTCAGTTACATGGGCAGAGTTAGCAGTGTAGTTGACTCGAAACTAAAAAAAAGAATATGAATCAGAGTCCCCCTAATGCTGCGAATAAGAACATCTATTTCAAAATTTTCAGGCTTGCACCGTTCAAGTTATAAAACAGTATTGACCGTATAAAGTAACCGTCGGCCGCTGTGACAACGTCAAAAACTGTTAGAGTAAGCCATTCAGCGTTTTAATACTTGAAAATGACTGCTCAGCTGTCCAGTCAGGCGCACTAGACGGTTGATGGTTGAGGGCGACGTAGTGCCAGCACAAGCGTTCAATCATTTCTTCCTTCGAGCCAGTCGTCCCCAGGTTACGGCGCGAAAGTTCATGGCGTATTAAGTTGACTTTGAACACATGGGGGTTTTCCACAGTGGCCTCATTCCAGTTTACAAGCGGCATTGCGGTCGATGGACAGGCGGGCAGGATCGAAGGAGGCTTAGGGCAGGCAAAGGCCGTGAGGTGACCAGGTATCACGAAACGCCAACTCAAACATAATGGACGAGTGACACTAGTCTCAGCATGGTTCGTCGATGACTGCTCCAAATGTGAGGACTCGGTATTGTAGACAAGGTGCTGATATAAGAAAATATTTTAGTTAGCAGCAGCTACGACATCAACGCGTTCATGGTGCAAGCAAGCGCTAGAAACAACTACGAAACGGCGTCACGCCTACATGAACATGTGGCACAAGGCTGCCAGATTACGCAGAATACATGCAGTTTCGCACTCGAAAGGCTGATTGGTATGCTAAGGATAACATTTAGTACATACATTCTTTTATTGTTTCTAGCCGGTCAGTTGCGGCCGCAATGCTATTATGTTCGTATTACATAAATTCATTCAGGAAACCGAAGGGATAAGTTGCTAGTTCTGTTTTGCTTTGGCGCCTTAAAGCTCTTGACTCATCCCTATAAGGGTAATTGGCCACCTTATAATAAAATACTGAAATGTAATCCTTATTAGGAGGGCAGAAATCAGATAAGAATGACACATAAATAACGCACATAAAAAACAAAAAGTAAAAAGAACAAAAATTAAAAAGCCTACAATGCTGCTACGTGCAGAGATGCTAGTTTTTTCCGGGTGTTACGTGATCTTACTCGCGTGGCTAAATGATGTGCGATTGCAGTCGTGTGACTGCATGTTACGTAATTTTAATTGTGTGACTAGCTATTGCTAACTTTGATGTGGCTGAGACATGTCGCGTGACGCTTGTTACATGTCGCGGGAAGTAATGTTGTGACTAACTACATGATTTATGTGATTTCAGTTAGAACGGTATCAGGGCTGCATCAGTACTCCATTAAAGGAGTGCTGATGCATCTCTGATTCAGCCCTCATGTGTGAACCAGGCAGACTTATTTGCGTTCCCGAAAATATAAGGGAATCCTGAAAGGCCACTGTCTCCCCAGTGTTCCAGCCATTCATGGGACTCTCGATGAGTATTAGGTAAACCCAAGTACGAGAAAAGACACAATACGCGCGCTACCTTTCAACAAAGGTTCCTGGGATTTGGGAACATATGTACGTAGCGCTATTTCTCTATGGTGTTATGCCTGGGAGTTCAGACCGAACGTCATTGCTTCTGCAAAGGCAACCAGTGTCAAAGCCAGCGAGCGAGCTCACTTGACGCCATCACCTCAACGACGTCATCTAGCCCGGCGGTGCCTCTGTGCCTTACGCAACGCACGGCAAGTTCCCTCTATGCACGCAGGGGTCCTATTCGAAAACGACAGCGTCAAAGCGTCCGAAGACATCTCGGCTCATCGAGTCCCTACGCTGTCAGCCCGGCCGGCAACCTTGGCAGCGGCGAGTTTCGTAACAGCGACGCCCTTCGGAGCCTTGGTGGCACGCTACGTAACAATGGCTACAATGGTGTCCTGCCATAACAGAATGGGAAATAACCGGGCAAATTGTTTTGAAATAAGCTAGTTATCAAAAAACGACTTAATGATCTATACAGCAGAGACTTACTCAAAACTTAGGCGAAATTTCATTACCCCAGTACAAAGCGTGTGGTTTCCAAGACAATTGAACACCACCCATCGGGAGTTCATGAAGCCCCATAGCGAGGTATCAAACACTCTGGGAAACCAGGTGGTTGGTAGTGCAAACACTGTAACTTAAATTGAATTAAATTGAATTAAAGTTTATTTGTCCTGAATTTCTCACAGGATCGAAAGCAGACGCTAAAGGCTATATAGCCTGACATGGGGCCTCTGCTCCTAAATACAGTTTGGCACAAAGGCCGCTCAATCTGTGGCATATGTTTTCAGGAATAAATATATAACACAAAAAATAACACACAAATAAACAAATAACACAACAAATAAACCATAACACAACAAAATTTAGCATGGTCTTGTTACACAATTTCAGGGAGAACATTAGGAAATCACTTCAGCACAAAAGCGTCATCTGAAAAGAAACTTCATCAATACAGAATGTAAAATAAAGCATACGGAAAGAAACTACAACACATACCTCAAATTGATAGATAGGATGTAACACACCAAAGACAGAAACTTTAATAAGCATACTCAATATCATGGTTCATTAGGGTGGACTTGATAATGGTGTTCGAAGGTACGGAATTGAAATCTATGAGATCGTGTAAACGATTTAACATTGTGGGTATTTGATACTGATCGTGTTGCTTGCCATAACTTGTCCTTGTTGCTGGGATTTTCCGGCGTTGCTGACGCATGCTATAATGAGTGTTGTCAGGCGGGTTCTTAAGACACTGTGGCTTGTTTTGTTTAATCGACTGCAGAAGTTTGAAATGATACACTTTTGTTACCGTTAGTAATGCGTATTTTTTAAAGAGGGGTTTGGTTTTCAAGTCTTTGATAATACCATGGTATTGCTCGAATGCTCGCAAAACTCTTTTTTTAAGGACTAGTAATTTTTGATAGTTTGTGTAGTAATACCCCATACGAAGATGCCGTATGTCATTTTAGAGTAGAAAAGGGCATATTATAATTCTATTTGTAACCATTTTGGTAAGACTGGGCTGAGCTTATATAAACATCCCACGATTGTACTGAGTTCTACCGTTAGTTTTTCTATATGTGTGTTCCATGTCAAGCCTTCAGAAAACCGTACACCTAGGAACTTCTGGCTGGTGACTTGCTCTATCTCTTTGCCCTCAAATAAAACAGTTGAACTATAGTTACGCGGCTTAATAGGTGGGTCAAAGACAATGTATTTCGTTTTACTAACATTTAGTTGCAGTTTATTCGAATTAAGATACTCAGACAACTTTCGTAGGTAGTTAATAACCTGGTGTTCAAGCTCTAGAATGGATGTGCCGTTAAAGAACATGTTAGTGTCATCTGCACACATTATTAACTTTAACAGGATGTTCAGTTAAGTCTGTGCTGTGTAGAATCGGAAGTAGTTTTTGAGAAGTAGCGTTTTCTGTCAGTTATAATTATTTCACGCATTTTCAATGCAGTCAAGGCTGGCCGCCACGGTCGCCGACGAGAAATCGCGCTATCTACAAATGCCCCCTTTCTTAGTCATAGAAGAAAATACTTTTTAGTTGTTAGAAGTAGGCCTCCTTTTAAATATTTCTGTTACTCCGTGATAAATATTACTTATATGTGTGTTACTTACGACGCCGAATTTCTCACATTGTGTTAAAGATTATCGGAGAAAGGTCATGACATAATTTTCTGGCAGCCTTGTAAGTGTCGAAATCGTGTTGTAATCGATGCATCGACGCCAAAAGAAACTGTTTAAAAATTATATATATATATATATATATATATATATATATATATATATATATATATATATATATATATATGTGTGTGTGTGTGTGTGTGTGTGTGTGTGTGTGTGTGTGTGTGTGTGTAAGGGAAAGAAGTGTATACATAAGGGCTCGTTTTTCCGTGATTTAACACAATATTAATGAGATCTAACAGACAGTAATGCCAAGGAATGTACAGGAGAAGTTATTAAAACCAATGGATTGTAAATAAGAAGAAAGAAAAGTGGATGAAGAAATAACCAACTGTGAGCAGGAATCAAACCTACGACCTTCGAATAACGCGTTCGATGCTCTAACCACTGAGCTACCACAGCGGCCTTCCCTCCACTCACTTTTTTGGGTTTATATGTGAATTTAGAAGTAGGAGTGACAGCCAGCGCCATCTATCGGCCAAACGACGAGTGTGGAAACACTCTTATGCGCATGTTTGGCGTCACGTAGCACGTGAACTTTTATGGGTGGGCAGCTGATTAATTGTCGCTCTTATACAACCTAAACACACCAAGTCTGCCAGTACGAGGCCCTCGTTCCATGAAATAAAGGAAAGAAGTGTATACCTAAGGGCTCGTTTTTCCATGTTTTAACACAATATTAATGAGATCTAACAGACAGCAATGCCAAGGAATGTACAGGGCAAGTTAATAAAACCAATTGAATGTAAATAAGAAGAAAGGAAAGTGGATGAAAAATAACCTATATATATATATATATATATATGTGTGTGTGTGTGTGTGTGTGTGTGTGTGTGTGTGTGTGTGTGTGTGTGTGTGTGTGTGTGTGTGTGTGTGTGTGTGTGTGTGTGTGTGTGTGTGTGTGTGTGTGTGTGTGTGTGTGTGTGTGTGTGTGTGTGTGTGTGTGTGTGTGTGTGTGTGTGTGTGTGTGTGTGTGTGTGTGTGTGTGTGTGTGTGTGTGTGTGTGTGTGTGTGTGTGTGTGTGTGTGTGTGTGTGTGTGTGTGTGTGTGTGTGTGTGTGTGTGTGTGTGTTGTGCTCCAATCGTATCACTAAGCTATTTTCTGCCAGATCCAGTCTCAGTATACCACGAGTACTGCGGATTGAGCAAACTGGCGCATCATAATCTCGTGTCCCTACTAACGCATCATTGAGCTTTAATACCTTTAGTTTCGATGATGGTTTTAAGTTTCCTTTTTTTTGTGTGTGTCGTGTTCCAATTGGTTGCCTGCTATTTCCTTCGTTGCTATTGTCTCACCCATTCAAGCTGAAACTGAGCTGCGCTATAGCGAAAAAAGATCATTACAGTCGGTGTTTTTGTCTAAGGTAGTCTCTGACCATGGCTGATGCCCAGTGCAGTGGACTGGCACTGTTGGCAGAATTTCACAGCGAAAGTTGTTACGAGATCAAAACTCGGGTCTCGCGCTGCGGTAGTTGTCCGCAAACGCCACCGGTGTCTGTAGCCATTATTGCGAAATAAGAAAAACACCTAGCATCAAGAACATAGTGGGGCTCGAGCCAGAGTCCACTGCGGGCCTGCCGAATATTCCACCACTGAGCCACGCCGGTGCTTAGGACTTTTTCGCAAACTTGCCTTAAGAAGGCTTGATGTCGGGTAATGAGTCACGTTATTATGAGTAATCAACCTTTTTAGAACAGCTAAAGAACAGCGAGGCGTCACACATTGCGAATAACGTAACGAGTGGTTCGTCCAATGCTTGCCTGCTTTCCTGCTTGTTGTTCTCGTGTGGCTCTACTCCAACCCATTACAAAAGCTTCTTTTTCATCACCTATTAAATATATCGCAATACCACTTCAGGCATAACTTCTTCATCGTCGTCAGTCACTGCACCAACAATGGGTACAAAATTTCTTGCAAGTGTTTAGCGGATACAACTCTCCTCAGAAGAATGACCAAAAATAGCATAGTAAATGCGGGTCGACTACTTAGAAATAAATATTATCAATGCCGTAGTGGGTACCCAGCAAGTTGGCTTGCATAAGTTCAGCAATTATTGTTAAGAAAAGGCTCTGAAATGCCGCTCTTCTAGCTTTCGCTGTGACTGTGCTGCGCCTTTTGCGCAGGTCCACTGTTTTCTTCTTCAAATTCTATACGGGAAGTATACGAGGTAGTTTCGCCGAACTACATGCATGCTACGATGACAATGAAGACCCCCCCAACCGGCACACTTAAGGCGCTATCATCATCATTACCCCACCACGCGACCATTCATGCTCTCATCGTTGGTGCGGTTAGTGGCTACGCCTGCCGAGTGCTACTCAACAATAGAGCCGCTTCCCCATTGGCTGTCGCGTCTGCTCCAAGAGCGCGCCCATTTCCGTGGCGCTTTTCCATTGGCTGATAACCCCCTTGGTGTGAAGCTAAGTGCGTGGGTTGAGCCACCCAGCTCGGTCAAGAAAGATCTCGTTCGCCACCAGCGTGGCAGGTCCCTCACTGGCACTCCGCCGGCAGCCGCCCCCCACCCAGCAAACTGTCCCGAAAGCAGTTGGCTCTCCCGCCTTCCCTTCGGTCGTAAATTTGGCGTCTCAAACACGTCCCTCGTTCCTGATGAACGCAATTTCGTTACCAAGAAGGCCTCGAGGACGTGGCAAAGGTGAGCTCTTTTTTTTCGATGGAGATGCGCGTTTGTTCTTGGGGACTGGGATAGCCGGCGTTACTAGTACGAATGTCTCTGAGATCAAGACGTGTCTCTGTATTTTGGCTAGGAAAAGACGGTGTACGCACCCTGACGCTTTGAAAGAGCCGGCTTAGATTACCACGCGCTCAGGTGAATTTTTCCCAGTCACCCTGACGTCGCGACTTTGCTCCCAAGCGTCGTACGTTTATGTGCGAGTGAAGGTGAGTTAGGGCGCCGGAGGTAAGTGTTTCAAAAGGAGGGAAAACGCGCCGGCCATGTTTCGTCGCTTGAACGACTTGCGATAGGTTCCAGAGGGTCGTGGCTTCGACAGGGACATAGTGTTTTGATCGGCCGGAAGTGGTGATGCACTCCATATCTTGACGAATATCTGCAGACGGCTCAGTATACCACCCTGCGTGTGGCGTTTTCCCCTCTGTTTGCCTAAAATGGACGGACAGCACGAAGGCAGCTCCGCTCGCAGCAGCGCCCATGTATCCTCCTCGCACCATCTCTGTGAAGCATGAATTTGTTGATCGGGACCCGGCGCTCGTGCAGGGTTGCGGACGACACCTGTTATTTCGTCAACCTTTCTCTTGAATCGGAGGCTGCTGTGCCGAATAAGTTCTTCACTGTTTATAATGATTCTCTCCAACCTCGCTTCAGCCGAAGCCTTTTTTCCCCTACTACGCATTTTTACCCTACCCGAAGCAGAGTGCACTGACCATTCTCATGGCGTGTTATTCATCGGTTACATTCACCTGTCAAGGGCGGTGCCAGCGCAGATTAAGAGGGGGGGGGAGTTAGTTCTGCCGGCCTCCCGTTTCCTCCCAAGAGCAAGCAAACCTCTCGACCCCTGATGTCAAGAATGTTGTGTCGTGTAGTTTCATTCAGTTTCAGTTTCTGTTTTAGATGTTATGTGGTGCTTCGTGTGGAAATGTTTTGTACCAAATCGTATATCTGCATATAAATCAGTTGGTACGAGGATCCGGTTCGTGGCGGACGTGTTTCTTCTCTCGGCGCTGTGCGCCAAATTCGTCGGTGGCTGCCGCGGTTAGCGTCGGCGTGCTGCAGTCTGCGTCGCTCCTCCTTATTTTTTGTTGGCGTCGCGGCCAGCCTACCCCAACACAACAAAGGGTACCCAGCCAAGAAAACAATCCTGGAGCTGCCCTGTCACATATTTTTGTCTTTATTAATATAGTAATCATGTAGTTTACTTCCGGAGCACGGAAAGCAAAATAATGCCAACTGTGCATTGTTGATTGCAATAGAACTCGATCAGGATCAAATTTCTCAACGCTGATTGGCTCCGATCTGCAGCGTGCGTAAAACCACCAATCGCCATCGTTAAATTTGATCGCATCAGGCCCGATCGTGACCATCGGCGCTGGTATAAGTAATAGATGCTTGTGAAGAAAATGGCGAGCTGCTGTCGTTGGCGAGTAATACGATGAGGCGTAGCTACTGCAAGAAAACAAATGCCACAAACGCGTGCTTGCGGCACCAGAGCCCAAAATAATAAAAACGTCAAGCCGTGTAGGTATTCCGAAAAGTTAACGTGCGTGCGAGAGTTGTCAGGCAGAAAGCCAGGGGAGCGGATGAGAAGCTTTCGGGTAGATTTTTGCCACAGCCGGGACTGACCCGCTTTGGATCGGGTTTGATCGGAGAACATCGGGCGAATAGGCATACAGTTTTCATATTACCGGTGGGGGCGGGACGCTGGATTTGCTCTTTCACATTTCCCTCTACTTCCTTAGATAGATAGATAGATAGATAGATAGATAGATAGATAGATAGATAGATAGATAGATAGATAGATAGATAGATAGATAGATAGATAGATAGATAGATAGATAGATAAGATAGATAGATAGATAGATAGATAGATAGATAGATAGATAGATAGATAGATAGATAGATAGATAGATAGATAGATAGATAGATAGATAGATAGATAGATAGATAGATAGATAGATAGATAGATAGATAGATAGATAGATAGATAGATAGATAGATAGATAGATAGATAGATAGATAGATAGATAGATAGATAGATAGATAGATAGACAGACAGACAGACAGGCCGATGAATGGATGGACTCGTGTATGGACGCATGGACAGACAGATGGGTGCATGGATGGGCACACGAATGGTCGCGCGGACGGACCGAAGCAGGAATTATCAGATGGACAGAATGGCTGATGGACGCCTCGTCCCACTCATCATTCACTCCGTGGATATGCTGTTATTTTTTTCTATTTGCCTTGGACCTGCCTGAACGCTTCCTGCGCATTGTTAGCCCTAGTGAGACGCTACCCAGGACCCGTGGGGCCTCTTCTTCGTTACAATAGATAGTCGCAAGTTCGCTAGACTGGAACACCACCCCGCGGCCGCTAGCGTAATTTTTTTCAAAGAGTATAGGAGTAGCGGTGGGGCAGCGGTGTCCATAGCATGTGCATGTACGTCATGGTGGCGTTGGGCTTTCACTAGAACGTTTCTGTTGTAGTTACCCGGCACGCAAAGGTCGCTGCAGTCGTTGCACAGTATCCGTTTGTGAAAATGGCGTGTTTTTCAGACACAGCGAAATAACAACTGAGACGCTTATTCGCGTTCATCTGTATCTGTGAGTGCATTTCGTGCGTCATTCGTGCATGAGAAACGTGGGGCACGTTTTGATCTGCTCGCCATTGAGCGCGTGACCTTCCATTTACTTGCTATCACGTTTATTGCTTCGCCTTTGCGGCAAAGCTGTGACTTTTTTCCAAAATGCGCCCAAAATATCGGCCACAGGCCTTCATGCCGCAACAACTGATGTTTGACATTCAGGACCTTTTCGCCTTCAATGAGGCATCGTATTCGAGTTTTTGAAGCGTCTAAGTGGCGCATAATATGCATAAACGGTGAAGCCTTCGCAGAGCAAAGAAAAAAAAACACTGCAGTGCAAGCCGCACATGTGCTCCGTGACTCCAACCTTAACTCCGATAATCTCCGTGGACGCCATAATGAACCATCCTGTGTGCCCGCTATAGGCGATGAAACTTGCGAATAGCGAAAGCGAGAAAGAGCTATTGAAAGTAATAAACCAATTATAAAATATTTGTGAAAGAAATATATTATTTTGCTTGATGCGTACGCGCAAATTTCATACTTATTTCGCACAACAACCGTGCAAATGCCGCAGTTTTCGTCATCCTGCGACTTTGTCCTCAATGCAACCCCGGTGAGAGACTGCCTACGTATCACTACACCATAATCAGAATTTTAATATGATAAAAATAAAGGAAACTGGCATAAACAGCCCCCTAAGTCAAGCTATAAAAAATATCCCGGGCCCACGCCAGTAGCGAAGGGGGGCACTGCCCCCCATAATGCAGCCCGAAGGATGACCCCCCCCCCCCAAGCCCACACCCGTACTCTCCTCCTACGAATGGGGGACAGGCCGTAGTGCTGCAGTGGGCTAGGTTTCAACATTTTCAAAATTTTGATCATTCACACGCCATGCGGAATTGTTATGCTTGATATGTCGAGGCAAAGAAACCCATAACTCGCGATTCAGAGTCACGCTCATGAAAGTCTATACGTACTTTTAGAACATTTCAGTGTTCAAAGCCCTTTTACTTTCAAGGGCGATGACTTCTTAGGCAGAAGCAATTGGTATGCCTTTCCTGCAGTGGCTGCTGGATGCACCTCTACCGACCTTCGCACCGTGGGGCTACCGGCGGTCGTCTCGGCAAGAGGAGCCGCTGACGGCCATGTCTACGCCAACGGCAAGGTCCCCTACTCCAACGGCGCCTCCACTGAGGCATCGTTCACAGAAGGTATCTCAAAGAAGGTCGTCGTCGCGGCGGAAGTGCACCCGTGCTCTGCGCAGCTCCGGCCTAACCACATGGCTGCTGCTATTCCTGCCCCTGCATTGACCATGAACGGCGTGAGCCATGGTATCGTCGTGGGCGCCACAGCCAACGGGCCCCGCAGCGTGGCCCCCACCGAAAATGGGTCAATGCCTACCTCCTCTCCACTGCCCCTGAGCTCCGGTGGCATGTACGCGAACGGCATATGCGGACCCAGGCATAGGTCAAGCGACGAGCTCCATCTACAGGTGAGTATGGTTTTGTAATAGCTATAGATGGCAGCACCATCCCGTGCAAGTGTGGATAGACGGTCGGTGGCGCGTATACAAATACAGGCAGCGGCGTCAAGGCATCGCTTCGTTGCGTGCGGTCTGAGGTCATTGTTGGCGGATAAAATGCGCTGACTACCGTTTACTGTTAATACTTACACTTTTCTTTACTGAATCGATGCATGACGCCTATGCAAGTTTAACATTACCTGCTAGGACAGCGCATTCTGCCTTTCATAAGGATGCTCGCCCTGGGTAACTCTCTTCGCGCTTTCGCACTACATCACGAATTTTCTGTGTTGTATGTGTGCGGTTAGCTTGTGTTCTGCCTGCTACGCACTGCTGTAGCGTGACTGAACTACTTCTTTAAAGCTTTGTCATCTTCATACTACTAAGAAGAGAGAAAGAAAGATCGTAGAAAGCTCGCATATCTGTGATCGGCACCACCGTTCGCACCTTATATGCATATGATATTTTTTCTCTCATTCTGTTCACCACGATATGTGAGGCAGTCGATAAGTCTAGTCAGGAAAGCTTAGTGGCTGACGGCGCTTTGCGCTGCACTGCATTTACAAACGTGTACGCGCATCGCACCAGTCAAACGCCTATATAAAAGCTCAGCAGAAAGCTTTCATCGATGGATTGCGTGCATGACGGTGCCACAAAAAAGGCATTAATAATGAGACGACCATGCTCTTTTTTAGGCAAAAATTTACCACTGCCTTCCGTCGGCCACTGATAATGCCAAACAAACGCTGAAAAAATGTGAAAATGAAATTTCCAGTTTATACGACATTATATATAACACATGTCGTCTAAATCAATTTTCAATGTTCCGGCTTTTTAAAGCGTTAATAAATCTAAGCTCACGGTTTCACACGGTAACTCTCTTTTAGATGCAGTGTAGGTACCGAAGTCCCACAGTGTATGTGATAGTGTTATTTACATATAAATATAGTAATATTTCAATGTAGTGGTACCACCGCCAGATAAACCTACCAAGGCTCTTCACATGATCGATAAACCACAATGCCGTAGTTGTACACCTACCAACAGCGCGCAAGTGAATAGCCTAGGACCTGCTTCTTTTCTTTTTTTTTACAACCGAGTCACCTTAAAACGCTGTATTCTCACAGAATTTATTAATCCTCATGTTTGGGAGAATGCCCACTCTGAACTTATTCTGCTGAATGGAGGGTAGCACGACAATAAACAGCACTCTGGAAAGTTGCACTCGCCGATTTAATTACAATGTATCAGCATGCGAGCAAGACCGAATGCTTCCGTACGTCGTTCAAGGCATACGTAGATACAGTTAAGATCGCGCCGACATGACGGAACAAACCACACTTTGAGAACGTGCATAACGTACGAGCACATAGAAACACGACGTGGCTAGCAGACGACGCAAGGAGCAATCCACACTTCACCGTTTCGGCCAGTTGCCGCCACGCGGCGACTTTGCTCGATCTCGTGGCGAATAGGTCAGCATAGTTTATAATACGAACTCCGCCTAGAGGTGAGCATAGTTTCGTTATAATATGATAACGAGGAGTTTGGCACTAGTGAGCCTGCAATCTTATTAGAGAGATTTAAGAACAATGCAACGCAAAGCATTGCGGTTGCATTCCGCCGTATGCATTCAGCTCATGCGGGCTCCCTTTCAGTGACAAACGCTAACACTACGCACTTTGCATACAATATTCTAAAGCTCCCCACTGCAACCTAGTACGTTGCATAACAGTAACAAAGCTCCAGTCTTCGTCATTCGCGACTTCATTTGACACTGTGATCGTGGCTCAATACCACCTTATTCCGCGTTTCATGCATCAGGTCAACAAGGTGTGTGACTACGCGCGTATCGTGCTTAGCTTTCTTCGTTGTAAATGCTCGTGCGAGACAAGCATGAACGCGCTCGCACAACGTCGCGAAAAGCGACAAATAAAACATCAAGAGGTAAGAACAAAGAGACGCTAAGTGATCGAGAACAACTTATAGACAGCCGTATAATGGGGCGTCTTCACCACTGATTTCTACTTGGGGAAGCTGGACGGCGCATCGAGTGCGCACGGTTGAAACCACCGAAAGACGCCGTTGGTGTCCCGGAAGCCACCGCCATGAACAGTCACCTGCTGCGGGCGCGAGGGCTTTTCTCTTCTTTTTAATGAAACACTGGCCTGCAGAGATCTGTAAACCTTGCTTATCGACCGGAATGTTGTCACGAAAACATTTTATGCATAAGTACTTAAAAAGTATATTACTGTTTACGTATTTTGCGAGGAGATGATGATATTTGACCATCTATTTTTTTGTGAAGGCGCGTTGAAGATGTTTGGTTTTGTGATATGCAGTTCCCCTCACTAGAAATCTCAAATATACGAGAAGTGGGTCAATAACTTAAAGAGGGACAAATGAACGTGGTCTTCAGGAAGCGGACTGTGCAGTGATCATTTAGCAGAGTGATCGCTCGGTTCTGAAATCTTTTCTTCAAAACGAAGTCATCTCAACACTGTTTTCTTTCCCGGATTCCTCACAAAAGACAAACATTTGTGCTCCTGGCTACCATGCCACTCATTCCTGTTTTTTTTTGTAAAAAAATGCTGTGACAATTTTTTGCTCTGTCACTTGACTAATGAATAAATGTAACGTTGTACGTAACAGCACTGCGCCTTATTCGAAGGGCGTCGCTACAGCGTCTGTCATTTTTCGTGTAGCGTTAGTCAGCGTTCTAAGTTCACTGCCTAGTCGTAGGGTTTGTTGCATGAACTATAGTTGTACCCCACCGTTTAAGTAAGCACCCCACCGTTTCGAACGGCTCGCTGTGGTGTCTGTCATTTTTTGTGTAGCGTTGGATGGCTGCGGGAATGTTATAATATAAAAATATAACACAAATATTACCATCAGAACAACTGCCGCCAGATAATATATCAATTAGACGCCTAAAGCGCCCAGAAGACGCCAACTTCCGGGGTAGTGAAGAGACCTTCCGGTGGCTTCACAAGCGCCCGCATCAAAGAGCAGGGAAGCGTCGCCCAGCCTTTCTTATGGAGGTCAGTGGTCTTTGCCTACAACTACCAAAGCATGTTTATTTACTGGTAAGACCAAAGATGAAATAAAAGCAAGCCTCAGAAAAATCATCGTACTAATTCTTAGCGCGAACGCATTCATCCGTGGCAAGAAGTCTTGCTAGCCTCCACAGCATTGCCTCTGATGTATGAACTGGAGTATAGCGGCCGCCAACACCGGAAGTGTTGTAACATTCAGGATGGCGCCCACGCCTTTCTCAAAGTCCCCGTCCGTTTCGGTTGTCCGCGAACGCAGTTTTAGCTCGTCATGCATTAGCAGCGCTTAATGCTTTAAGCGCTCCTAGGAGCGTCTGAGTTCAAGCGCGTAGCCAGAAAATTTTTGCGCAAGGTGGGGGGGGGGCACCACATTGATTTTAGGAGGGGAACCCCATAAAATTGCCATTTTCGCTTTCTACACAGTAAAAAGTTTAACACACTCAAGGGTGTGAATGAGCTTGTCCCATAGACGACACCCTACGGGTGCTAATTTAGCACCTTCCAAAACGGGTGCTTTTTCTGCACGCTTAGAATAGGGTGTACATGTAAAAAACTGTAGGGTGTTACAAAAACAACCTTAAGGAAGGTTGCCTTCGATGTCCTTCACTTTTTAGCACCCTCTGAGGAGGGTGCGAGAAGGTGCACAAGGGTGTTGAGTGCCCATGGTAGGGGTGCCAGTATTCTTTTAGACTGCCCTAATAGATATCAGCATGAACTGATTACACACTACTTGAAGAAAGTGGTCCTGATTATCAATGGTGCGCCACCTGTCGAGCTCCATTCATTGCGTGTGGGCAAAAATATAAACACGTACAATCGTGTATACATGTCATGGCGAGAAAAATTACGGGGAGGGGGCAAGCGCCCCGTGTGCGACCCTCTGGCTACCCCTGCCCGAGCTGACCGGGTCGCGGCCATATATGACAGGAGTAACTAGGTTTCGATGGCAATAAAGGAGCCCTACAACACTCTTCCAAGTAATTATCAACTGGCTTCATTGATAAGGCCTTGCAGTGCTTTTTTAGCCTGGTAAGAAAACGCCACCGATCGACGAGTTACTCAGAATACGCGTGCCAAATTTATATTGTAGCAAGCAACATGAAATTTTCGAACTCTCAAAATCGGCTAAAGATACATCGTCCTTCGACAAAGTACGCTACAGGCTCAGAATGACAATGTTTGAGGATGATATCGGCCATTCGCTCAATTGAGCATGCATGACGCACTCGGCCCTCACTGGGGCCGCCATGGGACGCCGTGACTTGTCCATGCGTGCACGCGCTATCAGGGTAAGCCTCGCACACGAAGAAGAAAATCGGCTGTTACCACGTTTCTTGGGAGTCGATGTCATACGAAGCATGCGAATGGAAAGTGAATGAGCTGTAATATTTTTTAAGACGATGTTCTTGGGGACCATCGATGCCAAAATTTTGGTATAAGAAAAATTTATTGTCACAAACGTCAATAACACTCAAAGGAACATTTTCTTTTTGGACATACGCCAACAATGATGACAAAACAGACGTAATTTACATGAACATGGATATAAGATGACGTTGAAAAAACATGTACATTCGATGGTTCATACAAACACAACCACAAAAAATGGCAGCATATCCACGGAGGCAATGATGGAGAGTGGGGCGAAGCATTCGTACGTCCATTCTTTCTTGCTTCCTTCCGTCCATGCGTCCGTCTGTTTGACCGTCCATGCGTCCATCCGCTTGTCCGTGCGTGCGTCTGTGTGTGCGTTCGTCCCTGCGTTCGTCCATGCATCCGCCCCTGCGTCCGTTCATGCGTCCATCCATGCATCTATCTCTCTGTGTGTCCGTTCTTCCATCTATTCAACACTCCAAGTACCACCATCTCGCATCTTTTCGTCATATATTCCCGATATAGAAGACTAAACGAGAGGTGGCACACGCACACTTTCTTACGGATTGCGCTTCGGGTCTACTTCCCACAGTAAAGCACCTCGAGTTCATGGCATATACTAGTTCACTGTATGCATGGCACTGTGGCCCAACGCTTGCTAAGCCTTTCTAAAACCAAGGAGGTTACGCCCAGCGAGTATAACGTAGCAACCTTTTTCTGTCAGATAATGCTCAATGTACCATACGAGCTCACACAGACGGCAACGAGCATCGGCAACTACAAACCCGTATTGATATGGTTTTGATTATAAAGCCATTGCTGGCGTCTTTCGTTAAGCAGCTGGCGTATTTTTTGATTTGCTTTAGAAACATCTGGCGTCTTTACGCATTGCTTTTAGAAAACATCTGGCATCTTTCATTGGTTTATTTCATCAATCAACAGCGTTTTGAACAAAAAAATGTTATTGTTTATTCACGCACAGGAGAAATCTCAACAGGCACTACGTTGGAGGTAAACAATGGCTGCTACTGGGAATGAGAGACAGCAGAATTCGGCTTTTAACGCTTCTACTTGTACTAACGTTTCCTACTGGAACATGCCAATTGCTGCTTATCGGGAATGAGAGATGGGAGCGTTCGGCTTTTAGTAAAACGCGCACGCCGCGAACTTTTTATTGTTCAACAAAGCACAGGAAAAATCTCCCACCGGCACCACCTTGCAGGTCAAAACGTAACACTTGTTACACACTACGACTACGACTACGAGGGACGATAGGGTGCCGCTTTAAGGAGCTTCGCCCTAAAGTATTTCAAGGTAAACAAGAGACAAATATAAAACAGGAATAAGTACATTTTGCATATTTACATGTTGGCATGTGATTTCTGCTGGCGCATCGACACATCAGCCTACCATTTGCCTGTTTGTCTGAGGTAATGATCCCCGTATAGGCACCAAACGATACCTCTATCAGCCAGCCCCATCCACAGCGCCCACCAATATTGCTCAAGTTTCAGCATTCATACTTGTGTGATTGTCAATTAAAAAGCCTATACTACGCATGTCTAAGGAACCATAACAACACTTCGGAGCTTTGTATGTGTGCTTTTATACTAGAGAAAACACACACAAGTAATTCTAAGGACCGCGACGTTTATCTCGCTGCGCTGACAGTGTACCGTGATACTAAAAAAGGCAAGTGTTTCCAACGCCTTGCTAAGACGACAGGTTGGTAGCACCTGCCCGTCGCTTTGCGTTCTACTCCTCATCGCCTCTGAGCTCAACAGGCGCGTATCTTTCTGCGCGCTCGCTGGCACCTTCCTTCGTTTTCAAAGATAACTGCCAGAGATAACTGTCTAACGTGCCTTGATGCGCTCGTTCGCCTTCGCTGCACGGATCGACACTCTCTAACGCAGCGCTTCTAGAATACAATTCTAGAATACAATACAATACCGATTTTCCCACGCAGATCATCAAATAAACGTTTTGTTCACTCTTTCCACACGCAAGACTATCGTCTTTCGATGAAATTTCCAGTGAAACATGCACATAAGGGGCCAATTTTTTTTTATTGCGCGAAATGGTACGAAGTGGTGCTCAAGTACGTACAGATGCATGCACAGGCATAAACAGCCACACATGTTTTATATAACATGTTATTTACAAATGAGTAACTAGGCCACCGCCAACGTCATCATCATCATCAGCCCGATTACGCCCACTTAAGGGCAAAGGCACCTCTCATGATTTACCAATCAACCTGGTCTTCTGTTTCCGTTGCCACGTTTTACCTGTGAATTTTCAATCCCATCGGCCCACCTAACTTTGTCTCCCCTTCATGCATCTGCCTTCTCTGGCAATCCAGTCAGTTACCCTTAACGACCGCTGGTTATCCTGCCTATATGCTACGTGTCTGGCCCATGTCCATTTCTTTCTCTTCGTTTCAACTATGATGTCCTTGACCCCGGTTTGTTCCCTGACCCACACTGCTCTCTTCTTGTTTCTTAAGGTTACCCCTATCATTTTCCTTTCCATCGCTCGCTGCTTCGTCCTCAATTCAAGCTGAACTCTCCTTGTAAGTCTCAAGGTTTTTGCTCCGTAAGTACTAGAAATAGGCAGCTGTTATTACTTTCTTTTGAGGGTTAGTGTAGGATTACCATTCATGATTTAGGAATACTTGCCGAATCTGATCCACCCCATCCTTATTCTTTTGGCTATTCCACTATCATGTTTCGGCTCCGTGGTTACATGTCCTAAATAGAACTATTTCTTTACAACTTCCAGCGTCTCTACACTGATCTCAAAGGACTGTTTTCTGCTTAGACTCTTGCAAATTACTAGCAACGTAGATTAACACAAGACAAGCGGTATAAGCTGATATGAAGCGCTGGTGCTTGCGAAGATGGTAGCCCTGGACACTGCTATATAAACTTGAGTGGATGGTGTCTAACTACAAATGAAGTTAACCCAACGTGACGGCTGTACCATAGAAGTACACAAGTAATGTTTAAAAAGTTGGATAGCCATCACTGCAACTACAATTGACGTTTCACGTATACATTATGGTATATTTTAAGAACAGTTGTGAGACCTGGCGTGGTTCTGTGGTAAAACGCTTGATCAATGATGGTTCTTCTGTGGTGCTGTGGAGCCTTCATAGTTCGTAGTTTGTACTGGGGTTCGATTCCTGCTGGAACCCTGAGGTTTTTCTTTGCATCCGTAGGGTCAACGCTGCCAATATCAGCTTTATCATAACGCTCACCCGTTAGTTGTCTGTGTGTATTCTAGCCATTTCTGGGCAGATATATACTGTCCATCACCTGTGGCACATACCCGCATACAAGTGGTGTATACTCGCTCGCGGGTATGTGCCACTGTTTGGCGGAAAGTGTTTGACAACGTACCCGACAGGATCGTGACATTATTTATGCCATGACCAGTGATTCATATTTGTCAAACCATCATAACATCCCGTGCTAATTTTGGTGTACCCCAGGCTAAGCATATGATCTTAAAGCACCCAAAAGGAGGTGCCTAGATATAGGGGCCAAAAGTGCTTGCAGTATGCAAAGAAATGCTTCGCATTTAAAAAGTGCTCAGCGTCGGGAGGCATGCGCCATGCATTCTTACCCTGTGTTATTAAATTAGAAAAATTTCTTTTCATTTCAGCCGAGACCCAAGGTTTTTCTGAGATACGTCGACGACTGCTTCTGCGTGATAAAGAAGAAAGACGTCCAAGCTTTCCTTGACTGCCTGAATGGCGTCGAGACTTCCATCAAGTTTACTGTGGAAGAAGAAAAAGACGGTTGCCTCCCTTTCTTGGATGCAGTTGTAAAACGTACTCCCACAGGCCTCGCCTTCGCTGTGTACCGAAAGCCAACGCACTCCGGTAGATACCTCGACTATGAGTCAGTCCACCCGGTAGCCCACAAACGCTCAGTGATTCGGTATTTAGTTCAACGAGCGATTCGCACTTGTTCCGATGAAGGAAGCCTGCAGGAGGAGCTCCGGACCATTGAAGATGACCTGATCAGGAATGGATACCCCAAGATTTTTATTAGGAAAACAACTAAATCCGTCATGCATAAACTGAAGTCAACTAGTCAAGCCATGCATAACACATCGTCTACAAAAAAGCGTGCATCGATTCCTTATATTCGAAATGTAAGCGAAGCCCTAGCCCGTCTATTCAGAAAACGTGGTGTACAGATCGCGCATGTTCCAGCAACCAAGCTTAAGGCTGAGTTGCTAAATGTGAAGGATCCTCTCCCTCGGCAACACTTTCCTGGTGTGGTCTACAAGATACCATGCGCCGATTGCGAATCGGTGTACATTGGCACGAGTGGAAATTACTGCAGACGTGTGATGCAACACAAGAATGACGTCGCCAAGGGCCACACAGTGACAAATGCACTCGCAGAGCATGCCGAGAAGACGGGCCACGAGATAAGCTGGGACAACGCACGCATCATGGCCACGGAGAAGAATTTTACAACCAGACTGAACCTCGAATCACTAATCATTCAGACGACAAGTAACACAATCAATAGATCATCTGGCACACTAAACCACGTGTACTCCCGGACTTTGCGTCATGCGCTCAACGTTACATAAGAACCTGTTGCTCAGCCGTCATTCCATTGTGAACAAGGGATCCGTACGGGTCCCGAAACGTCATTGTTTTGTTGGAAATTGGTCAGTGACCTGTTTTTTCAACAATGCCTTTACCTGACCAGACGGTATTCCGTCGAACTCTCGACTACGTGAGCATCCGCCACAAGTATGGACAATCGGCTATCACCAGGATTCGTCAGTTCTTGAGTGCATCCACACGACTGGCAGCCTTCAAGACGCACCTGCGTTTCAACGTAACCTGTAAGTCCAAGCAACTCATCCCAAAATCTTTGCAGTTAAAGCACCCCGTGAAATCGGCATTCGGTCATCAAGTCATTTCGAAAGCTAAACAGCAGCTTCCTCAAGCACGGATAGAAGACTGCAAGCAGACTGTGAAGCGCCTTGAGACTGACATTTTCTTCACAACACGCCAGCTGGAATTCATCATGCCTGAATTACTCCCTGAAATACATCTCGTTGCGAACCAAGCATCGCGACGACGAACAGAAAAGCAGGAAACGTCACAAGAGCGCAAACTGAGTGCTTTGCTAGAAAAAGGCAGGAAAACCAGAGGACCCATGTTCGAGGTCAGGAACTTGTCGTCATACGAACTAACTCCTGCGGAATGCCAAGTTTTGAGCCGTGGTCTCAACTTCAACTAAGCAAAGCAGCCGGACACACGCAAGGTCGTGTGTGCTGTCGAAAACGCTATTGGTCTACTTGGAGAAAGTGAACGAGACGAAGTCCGTACGAGAGCAGTAGGTATACTATCGAGGATTCGCAAGTCTGGCTGCCAGCAAGTCCTCTCGGAAGACGAGGAAAAAGCGATTAAAGCATTGCATAAAAACAAGAAGATTGCCGTACTTCCTGCGGACAAAGGCAACGTGACGGTTGTGCTTGACCGGTCGACGTATGAGTCGAAGATGACGGAGATAGTGGGGGACTGTACAACGTACGCCAAGATTAACAAGGATCCTACCTCGGAAAGTCCAAACTGGCTTGCAAAAGACGCTCTCTAGTATCTTTCAGACGCTTCCTGCATCAGCAAAAAGGTTATACTTCCAGCTGCTGTGCACCAATGGTTCTGCTCCAGCGATATACGGTTTACCGAAGATTCACAAAAGCGGAACGCCTCTAAGACCCATAGTAGATTTCACTAGGTCACCCCTGTACAGCCTCTCAAAGTATCTTCACAGCATCCTGGCTCCCCTTGCAGGCAAGACTGAAACTAACCTCCGGAACACCAATGACTTCATAAGCAAAATGAAGAGTATCACTGTGGATGTCGACGAAGTACTGGTTTCATTTGATCTCTGCTCCCTCTTCACAAGTGTTCCCGTCGACCTTGCTGTAGACACTTTCAGACAATTGCTTCACAAGGATACGACATTGGCCGATCGCACACCGTTCGACGTCACTGAGCTGTGCACCTTGTTACGGTTTTGCCTATCCAACACTTACTTCTCGTACAAGGGTGAATTCTACAGGCAAGTTTTCGGTACCGCAATGGGAGCGTTGATTTCGGTCACAACTGCGAATATCACAATGGAAGCGATTGAGCAGAAAGCATTGGAAACATTTCAGCCGAGACCCAAGGTTTTTCTGAGATACGTCGACGACTGCTTCTGCGTGATAAAGAAGAAAGACGTCCAAGCTTTCCTTGACTGCCTGAATGGCGTCGAGACTTCCATCAAGTTTACTGTGGAAGAAGAAAAAGACGGTTGCCTCCCTTTCTTGGATGCAGTTGTAAAACGTACTCCCACAGGCCTCACCTTCGCTGTGTACCGAAAGCCAACGCACTCCGGTAGATACCTCGACTATGAGTCAGTCCACCCGGTAGCCCACAAACGCTCAGTGATTCGGTGTTTAGTTCAACGAGCGATTCGCACTTGTTCCGATGAAGGAAGCCTGCAGGAGGAGCTCCGGACCATTGAAGATGACCTGATCAGGAATGGATACCCCAAGATTTTTATTAGGAAAACAACTAAATCCGTCATGCATAAACTGCAGTCAACTAGTCAAGCCATGCATAACACATCGTCTACGAAAAAGCGTGCATCGATTCCTTATATTCGAAATGTAAGCGAAGCCCTAGCCCGTCTATTCAGAAAACGTGGTGTACAGATCGCGCATGTTCCAGCAAGCAAGCTTAAGGCTGAGTTGCTAAATGTGAAGGATCCTCTCCCTCAGCAACACTTTCCTGGTGTGGTCTACAAGATGCCATGCGCCGATTGTGAATCGGTGTACATTGGCACGAGTGGAAATTACTGCAGACGTGTGATGCAACACAAGAATGACGTCGCCAAGGGCCACACAGTGACAAATGCACTCGCAGAGCATGCCGAGAAGACGGGCCACGAGATAAGCTGGGACAACGCACGCATCATGGCCTCGAAGAAGAATTTTTGCAACCAGACTGAACCTCGAATCACTAATCATTCAGACAAGTAACACAATCAATAGATCATCTGGCACACTAAACCACGTGTACTCCCGGACTTTGCGTCATGCGCTCAACGTTACATAAGAGCCTGTTGCTCAGCCGTCATTCCATTGTGAACAAGGGATCCGGGTCCCGAAACGTCATTGTTTTGTTTGACATTGGTCAGTCACCTGTTTTTCAACAATCACATGTCAGATCGCTGTTCTAAACGCAGAGAATTCTTCAGCGGTATCGGCTAAAGCACTGCATGCCCGATCAAGTAAACTTATAATTTTTTCCACGTACAGTAAAAAAATTCTTTAGACAAGACCACTTGCAAAGATCAAGAAGACGCAACAGGTTGAGAGCGTGGGTGCTACATCACGCTTCACAAAAATCTGCGCTCGCCATTCGCATAGCGTTGGCTCCGCTGCACAGAACTCATAAAACAGAGTTTAGCTTCCAGCGTTTCCATCGCGACGAGAGAGAAGAGAATGCGATCGCAGGGTGGGATAAATATTCGCTTGTGCTGTGAGAATTCTGAAAATTTTCTTGCGGTGGTGAATGCGTGAGGCGATAACCACCTTTCTACAACCGAATTCAGTGCTTTTTAGAAAAGGGTTGCTTGACCCCTTAAAAGGAGTTCAAAGCCTGGTGAATCGATCGCTACAAAACTTTCTGGAGCCCGTCAAGTGCGTTACCGAGATTTGTTGCACTCTGCTGTTGCTTTATCTTCACTCATCCCGACTAAAGTACCCAATAAATTTTTCACTGTTTATAAATGCGAAGCTTTTCTTAGCGAACTCCAGCGACTTTGAGCGTATCTATCTATCTATCTATCTATCTATCTATCTATCTATCTATCTATCTATCTATCTATCTATGCGCTTGCGACTTTTAGCTCTACTGGCCGTTTGGATAATGGTATCGATACCAAACTTTGGCAAAACATGACTGCATGACGAGGATATTCGAATAGCCAAAACATGAAAATCATGATATGTATTTCATGAATGTCATGATATACATTTCATGGTCTTGCTGCTCTTGCGGTGGTCTCGTTCACATGACATGTTGCAAAGCAGGTATGGTATGACATGATTGCATGGCGAACACAAGCGACAGACCCTAACATGAAAATTATGACATGTGTGTCATGTAACAACATGACCACATGCCACGCTAATGATGCGCTCACGGCAACTTCGCCAGCTTCACATTTACAAAATTTGGTATTTTGGTACGTGAATAGATGAGGAAGTTATGTGACTGGTGCAAACGTGATAATCATGTGATGCGTGTCATTTAACCATTTGACTACAGGCCATGCTCAGAAGGCGCTCGCGGCCAATTCCCTAGCTTCACACGTACCAAATTCAGTGTTACGTGACGCGAACGGACGATACAGGTCAATAACACATCCAAACACGATAATCATGACATGCGTGTCATGCTACAACATGGCTTCTTGCCACACTCATGATGCGTTCGCGGCCGTTTGGCTAGCTTCACATATTCCGAATTTGGTAATACGTGACGTCAATGGATGACGAAGGTATGTGACTGGTGCAAACATGGTAATCATGAGATCCGTGTAATGTGACAACATGGCTACATGTCACCGTCAAGGTGTCCATACACTTCGACGTGACACAGTGCACGTGCGTGCCGGCGTTCGTTCCATTGCGTCACGCCGGTGTCGCCACGTCAAGCACCGATCGTGCCGTATACTCGCAGGCACACGCCGCGCTGCGTTTCTTTGACGCATGCGCCTTTCAGCGCGTCCGGCATCCCTCCGCAACGAAAAGAGTGAGACGCAGTGTTGTCTAGGTAACGCATTAGCGCGAAGTGCAGCATGTTGTATTTCGCGCCAGTTGCCATCGGGCCGCGCTTATGGACACTGGACGCACCGGTCGCGCTTGGAGTGAGACTATAGAGTTCTCGCGTTTTGCTAATGTATAGCGTCGCTCTGCCCAGCTTGCGCGCACGTCAACATCACGTTGGAGTATATTGGGCCCTTCATGATGCCCTCGCGGCCGTTTCGTTAGCTGCACATATACCAAATTTGGTGTTACGTGACGTCGATGGTATATCACTGGTGCAAACATGATAATCATGGAGCGCATGTCATGCAAAAACAAGACAACATACCACGTTCATAGCGTGCTCGCGGCCGTTTCGCTAGCTTTCACGTATGCTAGATTTTGCATCACGGGACGTGAATAGATGACACAGGTAAACGACTTATCGTAACATAATAATCATGACACGGAAGTCATGTGCGCCATAATTTACTTCCACCTCGTAGCGTTGTGGTGATTTTAAGTAACATATCAATCTTCCTCATGCTTCGCATATACTCTACTCTCACATTACGTGGGATCTGCCAATTTTCTTTTCTTAAGTACAACAATCCATCGACGAAAGTCGTTGGCTAACGCTCGTTTTCGTTACCACGTTCTTAACGCTTTGTAAGCACCTGGTTTACGACTGCCCCGCTCACTAACGAGGGGGTGCTGACCTGAGAAGAAAAGCGCGTCGTGTCCGCTTTATGGTGCGTGGCTAATGTACTTGGACATACGTGGCTTTGTTCATCCTTCAAGTTATGAAGGTTATGACGGCAAACACCGGCTGCCCGTGAGAGAGGGCCCGGAAAGGAGGCAGTGGTCGGTTCTTAAAGGGGACCTGCTACACTTTTGCGACAGCCTTTTTTTTGCACTGGAACACATGTAGTAGTGATTTCCGAGACGCCGAGACAACTTCAACAAAAATTTTAAATATAGATGTGCGAACAGTGAATTTATGAGTCCTTAAAGTTTAAAACTCGAGCGGTCGACAACGATAAATGTTCATTCGCATTTCACTTGCCTGCTGACGTCAAAGACCGCTTCCAATCACAATGTGCGTCTCATAAAGACATATAGAAGGTGTCAACTGAAGGTGGCCTTCACGCAATAGCTCGCTACCGCTCTTTTTGAAGGCATCGTTGGCATGGTTACTACAAACCATGTGCGTCGGGTAGCAGACGCTCCCCCTGTCACACTGTGCAAAATACGTACATTCCCTTTGGGCAGGGTTGCTTCTCGGCTTGCATTCTAGTCGTTCTATGGCAACGCTGGCGTCCACCGCATTTCAAAGTTTTGGCTCGCTAAAAATGCGGCACGCGTTTCAACCTTTAGTTGCTGGCGTACCATGGCCTCGTTCCACGACTAATACTATTGTCACATGAACACTTTTGAAATGCCATCGAGTCAACGGCCCTCGAAATTCCCCAACTCCATCAACTCGATCTAGTTTTCGCGTTGCTACACGGAAGTTTCCATCTGCTGTTGAGTGGTAAAGCTATTTCTCGGTAAATTTGGGTGGCGCTGCAAATTTTTGGTTTCGTTATTATGTTTTCGTTAGTGAAATCATATAAATGCACTGTAAAGCGCACATGCGTCTGTTAGTTTTGTATAAACATGTCATTAAAATGTTTGTACATTCTTAATAATGCATTATTGGTTTTTAGGCTGTTAAGTAACGAAGCTGTGGTGGTGATGCCATCGCATGAGCAGGTGTAACTGTCGTTTTGTGGTTGCGTTAGGGCAGTACGGTTTGTGTTTACACGTTTCGGAGGCAACGGCGACTTGCTTTGCAAGCTTCTGTCGTGATGAGAAACCACGGTGCAGAATTTTGATCTGAAAAGGCTGCCGTCGTTTTATACATGGGTGGGATCATGCAGCTTGATGCAGGCATTGAAGCGGTGGACAAGGAAGCCGAAATCATCGAAGAAGAGCCGCTGCTTCTAAACGCTTTCACGGCGACCATGGACGCGGTAACGGATACAGATTTTCAATCTTGTGTTGAATCGTTACATAGCCTGCCTGTCGCGGGGCCTCAACGATTTCGTTGTACTCACTGGCGTTCCGCTTCTTCCATCGAAGATCCAGCAGCCGGTCCTCCCACAAGTCGAATAAAAACGCCGTTTCTTGCTCACCCCAGAGTTGGCGCGCTGCTGGAGCATATTTTTTTTCCTGTTTGGCGGTGACGCGTCATTCATTTTCACAAAACGCACAAAAGCAGTAACTACACCGGCCCAAGAAACGCGTCCCAGAACTCACTGTTTCACACGGGCGCACACACATAAAAAATTGGCAGCATATCCACGGAGGGAATGATGGAGAATGGGGTGAAGCATTCGTCCGTTCATTCAATTTTGCTTCCATCCGTCCAAGCGTCCATCTGTGTGACCGTCCATGCGTCCATCCGCCCGTCCGTGCGTGCGTCTGTTCGTGCGTCCGTTCCTTCGTTCGTCCATGCATCCGCCCCAGCGTCCATTCATGCGTCCATCCATGCACCTGTCTGTGTGTCCGTTCGTCCATCTATTCAATACTTCAAGTACTACCATCTCGCATCTTTTCATCATATATTCGATAGATGGATGGATGGATATGGCTGTATCCTTTAGATCGGGCGTTGGCTACCGCCACCAAGCCGTAATACGTAGTGAACCAAAAACTAGATTTATTTTTTTTCCTTTGAATAGTGAGGTTGAGGACTCGAACTTTGCACTGAAAGGTTTAATTTTCACTCGTGCCTTGACTTTAGCCACTAATCAGATAACATCCTTCTAGTTAATTCTACCCGCTTAAAGTCTATTTTACCCTCCCTGTCACTAAACCTCAGTGCTTTCAAAAACTCTGCGCCATCATTCTGAACTATAGGATGAAGCCCTTTACAGAACATTATCAAGTGTTCGCCAGTTTCCTATTCCTCTCCACACGCACGGCATACCGCGTTTACCCCTTCGTTTTTGGCCCGGTGGGTCTATATCCATTGTAATTCCACAGTACTCTGTTTTCCATCACCAGTGCATTCTTGTTACCGCTTGTCATCACGATATTTCATGTTCCCTTAGGTACTCGGCCCCATTGCTTATCCATACACCCAGATATTTGTATTTTCTCTTATCTCAAGCATGACCTCCTGTATTTTAAGCTTTCTACCTTCCTTATCATTAAAAATCACGACTGGTGATTTTTCCTTACTGAATCTGAAATATAACCCATCTTCCTCATTACCGCACATGTCCATCAATCTCTGCAAATCTTCCTTGTTGTCGGCCATTAGCACTATATATTCTGCGTACATCAACGCTGGTAGTGCCTCCTCAATGAGTTTTCCTTGTTTGACGAAAGAGAGGTTGAAGCCTTGTCCACTTCCCTCTAATTTGGCCTCTAATCCTTGTAGGTACATCATGAATAACAAGGGTGACAAGGGACACCCATGCCTAAGCCCCCGTTTTACCTCTGCAGTCTTGGATACCTGTTTTCCCACTTTGGACCTGCCATGTTTCCTTTATAGATATCCTTTGAAAGATTAGTGACTCCATCTTCCACACCTAGTGTGTCAAGTATTCACCACAATTCCTCTTGAACCACGCTATCGTATGTTCTTTTGATGTCCAAAAATGCTAGCCACAGGGGCGTGTGTTCCTTTTCTGCTATTTTCGATGCGCTGCGTCAGTGAGAACAGATTGTCTTCACCCCTTCTGTGTTTCCGAAACCCATTTTGCAGTTCCCCCAGCACCCCCTCATCCTCTATTCATGCCTGAAGCCTTTCCTTTATGATCTGCATAGCCAGCCTGTATACCACTGATGTCACTGTTATAGGACGGTAGTTGTTTATGTCATCTTTGTCTCCTTTCCTTTATAGCTCATACTCATCTTGCTAAGTTTAAACCCATCGGGGACTTCACCATCAATTATAATTTTGCTCACTGCCTCTCTCAAAGCCTGCTTAGACTTCGCACCTAATGTCTTTATCAGGTTATATAGAATGCCATCTGGGCCTGTTGATTTACTACTAGGAACCCTCTTCTCAGTCCTTTCCCACTCTCATTGTGAAAATGGAGCCATTGTGCCACTTGATTCATCCTTGTCTATTGTGGTGCATCACTTCCTTTTTGGAATTTTTCTGTCACTCTTGTTCTCATACATTCAATAGCTTCGTCCCCTTCTAGCCTAGCACCTTGAGCTATAGTTATAAACCTCTGCCCTAGGCTAGCCTCATTTCTTAGGGAGTTTAGATGGTTCCGAAATTTTGCAGCTGCCTTTCTATCTTTTTTATGTATTCTGCCAGTCACTGAGCTCCCTTTCTTCCAATCTTTTCATTGATCTGAAGGGATACATCCGTTGTACAGCTTAGAAAGATTTCGCATTTCCTTTCAACATCATCTGTCTGTTCACCCCGCTGCTTAGGATGTTTTTGTTCCCTAGAGGCTTCTTGACGTTTTGCTATGGCTCTCTTAACTTCCTCATCCCAACAACTGTTGGGTTTGTGTCTTCTTTTTTGGGGTGACTTGTCACGTGCCTTAGCAGGCTCTAGCTCAAACAGTCCAATTAGATTCGTGTATGTCCACACTGTTTTAATAACCTTAGTGATTACTTTCTCAATTTGTTTAGCAGCTATTTCTATTTGCCTTTCTGAATAAAAATTTTCCTGTAATTATACATCTTGTCTCCTTCCCACTTTCACTGCTCTTCCAAAGCTTAGTTTGATACATTTGTGATCACTACCCAGACTTCTGGAGCCACCTTCATCTATGTGCATTCCTCTGAGCTTATCATACATTCTATGTGACATCCGTGCCTAATCTATCGTTGACTGCAGCCTTCCTACCTCCAATGTTATTTGCCCTTCACACTTCTCAGTACTGTTGCAAATTATCAAATCATGTCTTTCACACATATTCATGATCATTTTGCCTGTTGGGTCAGTATACCCATAATATCTTTTATGTGCGCATTCATATCTCCTCGTATAATTATCTCGCACTCTCCTCCTAACTCCTCGATGTCCTTTGATATACACTCTACCATTGCCCAGTATTTCTCTCTGACCTTTGCACCCGTCCCGTCCACAAGTACACCAAACCAAAGGAGTGTCATCTGCCCTGCCACTTTCCCTTTTAGCCATAAATGTTCCTTGCACTCCTGCTTAACCCTTTGCCAGTCTGTATTTTTATGAATGAATGCCCCAATACCACCCCCTTTCTGCTGCCTTCTGTTCTATTAGAATATTCCCACGCGTAGTCCAGATCATAAGGAGGTTGTTCCATGTCCCTAAGATGTGTTTCTTCAAAATAGTATACCGTCGGCCTCTCCTCTCTTAGCTGTTCTTCTATCTCTTGCCACTTCAGCCTGTTCCTACCACCCTGCATGTTAATATACCCTAAGTCTGAATTGGCTCGGCGCTCGTGGCTACGTCTATTTCTGCCCCGGACTCTACCTATCTTAGATACTGGCGCCACTTTGGAATCGTATCTGTCCATACCACCTGTCAAAGAGTCTCCCTGGTTGTTTTCCTCGTTACTAGCTACCTGCACCTCGAAGGGCCCACTTGCCCCCCCAAAAAGCTACTGCGCGTCCTGAGGTCCCCAACCCACCTCATGACCTAATCGCTCATCGAAGTGAATTCTGTCTCGTTGAAAACCTCCCCACCTGTGCACCTCTCTGTTTATTTTCACCACCTCGAAGTCTTTCTCTCGACACATTCGCCATATTTCTAGGTTTGCGTTGACAACCGCTTTTTGCAGGTTGCCGTCACGCACCGGTACCCCCGGTATTGTGCATATAACTATCTTTACCTGAAGGGAAGTGGCGCGCATGTCATCGACCCTTTTCGCCAGTGTGGTCGCTAGTCCTGCCGTATCCTCATTTAAGACATCGTTTAAACCGCATGAAATTATTACGAGGTTTCGTCTATCGGCTGTAGTTTTGAGTTTTGCGCTTGTTTTCCTCATGACTGCTTCCAGTTTGCGATCTGGGAACGTTCCTACTGCAACCCTTTTGTCACCTCTCACCCTCTTATTGATTGCTTCTGCGCATTAATTTATATTCGAGTCCCCAGCGATTATCACATGCTGTGACTTTTCAGCTAGACTGTCCTGTACCTGGGCGTTACTTGCACCTGTGGCGCCGGCTGTTTTATCCCCTCCCAGCCCCACCACTACTTCGCTGAAGCTGGGCCTTGCGACACTTGAACCGGCTGAACCTGTTTTTCCAAACTTGCTAGCTCTTTCTTCTCCGCCGTTCTGGTTGCCGGTGCCCTACCGTTCTCTTCATCGGCCGCTCCTTTGTTCACCTTGGCTAGTGCTTCCTCGGCGGACTTCAGCCTTTCTCCCATTGCCCTCGTTTTTTCTTGCTTTGTCGCCAACGCAGTCACCAGCTAGGTAATTCTGAACAGCAGTTCACTCTGGGCAACCATCGTTTTCTCAATTTTTTTCCTCGACCTCACACTGCCTACACTTCACGTCAGCCTCCTCTCCGTTTTCTTCTGCACTTAGGTCCATTTTTAAACTCACTCCGCATCCTGAGCACTTTACAGCTTTTTTAACCATGTCTTTATGACCCCAATTGTCCTTATGACTAGTCTCACTCGATAATTACAGAACATAATCCCTAGCCTACGAAAAAGATAAGTCTAAGCTATACTACAAAAATATGCGTGTTCAATGTACGTGCACCTCCTCCACAGGGTAGCAAGAGAAAAACACAAAGAAACAAACACACACACGCACAAAGAAGTAAATAGCCCCGGAAAAGCCGTACAATGTAATAAGTGCTACAAAAATTTTAACTGCTGCCCTTTAATTATAAATGCAAGCTCAAAACATGCAAAACCACTTAAATGCGCAGACAATCGGGAGCGCTACAAAAACACGTCCATCCACCATGCCATTCCGAACTCTCATATAGAAGCACCGTCATCCAGCGGACATTCCAAGGGCTAAACTAGAGGTGGCACATGCACACTTTCTTACGGCCTGCGCTTCGGGTCTACTTCCCACGTTTATTAACCTCGAGTTCATGGTATATACTAGTTCACTGTATTCATGTCACTGCGACTCAACATTCGCTAAACTTTTTTATAACTAAGGAGGTTACACCCAGCGAGTATAACATATAGCAACCCTTTCTTGTCAAATAGTGCTCAATGTACATGCCATTGGCTGCTAATGAGGATCGCAGCGTGCGCGTTAACTAAAAGCCGAATGCTCCTATCTCTCAATCCCTGTTAGCAGCCGTTGGAATCTACATTGAGCACTATTTTTATTGTTCAACAACACACAGAAGGAATCTCTCACCGCCACCACCTTGGAGGTCAAAATGTTATACTTGTTACACACTACAACGGTTACAAGGGACGAACGGGTGCCGTTATAAGGAGCTTTACCCTAAAAGCAGGGCACAACTTGACAACGTTACGCGCAATGGGGCGGCGGAAACAAACTGGCTACGGCTATAGTGCCTAGAATATTCGCACTCTCCAGATTACCTAGCACCACTGAGCAGAATTTTTCGGAAGCCGAAAGATGGCGATGGCAGGTTGATGCGGGCGCGTCGTAGTCGTGCTGCGCAATGACAATAAACAGGCTTCGAGCTAAGAGCAATAGCATGTGCAGTGTTCCTATCTCCTAAATCACCCACGTTTCACTGTTTTCGTGTCACTCGACTACTCTGAACGATCGTTTCGCAGCTAAGGCAGTGCGAGGAACCATACATCTCGCCATAAATGCACGTAGGGCGCTTTTTACACCTGCGCTACAGCTGTCACTCTAAATTCTCACAGATCGTACAGAGTTTGGAAAACGTGACCAGCGATAAACGATGCCTCTCCTTGGACACTACATCTCTGTGTTCAACACATATAGACACCAGAGGCCCGAAGGCCGCCTTATTCTCGAGATGTGCATGCTTTCCGGCAGCGTCCATCACCTCTCGACCTGCCACATTGAAACTCTCCGCGTACTACAGGTGCTGGAAAGTGTGAATCTATTCAAGACATTATACTACGCTGAGCCAGCACACTGCTGGGAACGAGAGTGTGCGTTTGCATTGTTTCCTCTTCTGTCGCTCATTAGCCATTGAAGCTTTACCGGAAGTGTGGGGCGCTCCATTGAAATGATGAACCACTGGCTCGACAGCCTTCAAAATCGCCCATGTGGCAGCTCGTTCTTGTCAGTAGAGTCAATGGACCATCGACTCAATGGCCTTCGAAACACCTGTGTGACAAAGGTATAAGTGTCTTTCGTTGTTATGAAAATATATAATTCAAAAATAGGAATGATTTGTTTCATCAAACATTAAAACGTATTTTGCTCTTTTTTAACATTCACTCGTATGGCCTAGCTACCCCGATTAGAATAGTGCACGCTACATGTGCGTCAAGCCAATCAAAAGCGAACGGTCTTTGTCGTCACCTCACATAACATGGCGTCACTTCTCGTAACGAAAATAGCCAATGCGTCTTGTCGTATTTTGAAATCAAAGTTGTTTGTTGCGTGAATAAAAACTATAACAGCTTCAATTTTGGCTTTGCCACTTGCGCAAAAATATCGGCGCATACCAGAGTGGCCCAAGAACCGATGAAAAACACATGCTCAAGTTCTGGCGCAGAGCCGCTTTATGTAACTGGGGAAAATCTAAAGATATTAGTCTCGACGATCACATCGGAAGCAAAACGTTGCCGAAAGGAAGCTAAACAAGAAAGGATAGCACTGAAAAAGTAAGTTACGTTACGCCCACGCCATCTCTATTGTCGCCAGGGGGAGGGTTCGCAAAAAGTAAACCTGTCCTCCCCCAAGCACTTGCCCTCACCCAAACTCCCCCACGAACAGCTACGATGCAACTCACTTGCTCCTCCCCCTCTGAGAAAATCCTCTCGACGACTATGTGTACTGCAGTCTTATTGTCAAAGTAATTGTATGCGTGCCGGGCATTACAAACTGCCGTCCCTCCCATCGTCTGATAATCCCGCAGGAGAGCCAGAGGACGCTACCGTCTCACTTCCCGCGTCGACCCGCCCAAGGAAAGCTAGGCCGCCCGATCCAGCTCACAGCCAACCACTTTTCCGTCGAGATCCCTGCTGGCAATCTGTACCACTATGACGTGGAGATCTTCTCCGTGAACAACAAGGAAGCGAAGATACCCGAAGAGCGCAAGTACCGCTGCATAAGCACAAAGATCAACCGTCATGTCATTGAACTGCTGGTGAAGAAGTACCACCTAGATTTGAGCAACTGCGTACCGGCATTCGATGGACGAAATAACCTGTACACACGTCGGAAGCTCAAGTTCTGCGAGCGGACCTTTGAGGTGGACCTCGAGGAAAACCAAAAAGTGCAGACTTTTATCGTCAAGATCCAGTACGCGGCCACCGTGAACCTGGACGCACTGCACGCTGTCTTCGAGAACCGGGCCAACACCGTCCCGCAGGAGGTCCTGCAAGCTATCGACATTATTTTGCGTCACGGCCCTTCCATCAGGTTAACCCCCGTCGGCCGGTCCTTCTTCAAGCCGCCGCTTCCGAACCAGGCGCACTCTTTGGGGGGTGGTCGCGAAGTGTGGTTTGGCTACTACACCAGCGTGCGACCGGCCCAGTGGAAGCCCATGCTGAATGTGGACATGTCGGCTACCGCGTTCTATGAGCCACTGCCGGTCATGTCGTTCGTGTGCAAGATATTGAGCGACGGACGCCGCGAAATGACTGCGGCCGACTTACGGGACCTCCGGGACTTTCAGAACGCTCGCCTCAACAAGCAACTCACGGGCCTACGTATCAAGGTGAGTATACCGCTGAAATCACGGGGCAGGAGGGGTGACAAAGAGGTTCTGACCCCCCCACTTTTTCTCCAGCGCCCCCCTTCTTTTGAGGTAGATACCGTATGGATATGTAGGTATCATACGCAGAATGATGAACAGATGAATGGTTATAGATGGATATTCAAATCCTTAGGGCGATCAGGATATCTCAGGATTATGCTTTACAATACGTAGAAACAGTACGCAAGAGCTGTGCCCCCCTCAATCGCAGTACATAGCATCTGTACGTAACACGGGTAGCAACAATTGTTACGCGACTTCAAAAAAACAATAGAAGGAAGACCAAGCTGGGTTTGGTTGTGGGCAGATGTTGGCGAAACTCCTCTAAAGCAAGTTTTAGCTATGTAATGGCAACGTGACGCATCTGTATTCCAGCTCATTCGTGACATTATCACAAACTCTGCTTCAATGCCTTGAAAGCGTGATTTTCGACCACAGCTGGCATGGTGACATGGTGTGGTCCTCTTTTGCGTTTCTACCTAATTACCATTCATTAGGTGACCCACCTGCCATATCCTCGGAAGTACAAGGTCGTCCGGATCACCAAGGAGCCCGCCAATAAGCTGTTTTTTTTTACATGGACGACGGCTCCCATTTCTCGGTGGCTGACTACTTCCAGAACCGCTACGGCCACCTGGTCCACCCGAACCTGCCCTGCATTCAGGTCGGCAGCCTCGCGCACCCAGTTTACCTACCCCTCGAGGTGTGTGACATTGTTGAAGGTCAGCACTGCCGAAAGTAATTGGACGAGAGCCAGACCTCGGAAATGATCAAGCGCACGGCTCAGCCTCCAGCCAAGCGCTTCAACGAGATTCGCCAGTCCGTCTTGGACCTGGTCGGCAGTAGCGACCAGTGCTTACGCGAGTTCAACATCAAGATCAGCACCAAGCCGACTCCGCTGAAGGGGCGGGTGCTCGAGCTGCCGTCTCTGGTGTTCGAGAACAACGCGGTCACCAAGCCTCGCGAGGGCACCTGGGAGCTCCGCGGTAAACACTTCTACAAGGCGGCCTCGCTGACGCGCTGGACGCTGCTAAACCTGAGCCGATTTGCTCTGTCAGACAGGTATGATTCTTTGCTTTTCTTTTTAGCTTTAGAAGCTTGCAGGCATAGGCAAGCGTACGGAGGCCATTCAATATTTGCCCCGTACTCCACTCAGCCTGTCCTGTCATAGTTACATTGGCTCAACAATACATCCATTTTTTTAAAAAAACTATCTCAACTTCTTAACACCTTTCTTCTGGGGAGGACGTCAACTTAGTACCATATGTCTGCTAGTTGAGTTAGTTGATGTTAATTTGAAATGCCCACGTAGCCGGGCTGGGCAGTGCTGCAGTGAAAGTTTGTTAGAGGATAGTGTGTTGAAGGTCCGCTGGTCAGCAACTCTCCAATGACGGTGAAGGGCTCACCAGATTCACTGATTGGAGCCTATATATGTGTGGTAAAAGCGCTCGTCGCTGTTGACGGCAGAAGTGCGGACACAATGATGCGACCTCTGCCGATTACTCGCCGCCACACGGGGCCGTTGCCGCAACCTTCAAAAGTTTCGGTAAACAGTTGACCCGAGAAAGGTGCTGCAGGACTCAGTATGTGAGCATAGTATCGATCCTTTCAATACGGTCTTCGGTATTGACCTTTTAAGTTACGGCATTGGTCCTTTTGAAAGAACATTTTTTTCGCAAATTTTGTGTTGAAATCAAACGACTGCGGTCCGAAAAGCCTATTGAGAGGAATCAAGTAAAGGTGGCAATTTCGCTAATCCGATAAAAATTGTTCTATTGGCCGAAATTATGGCAGGAAACTTACACTTGCTAGAAGGTGTGAGCCGCCACCCAATCATAGGATACATGTCCATCTATCCATGCAGCCTGGACAACTTTGTCAAGTTGCTGGTGCGCGCGGGCCACGAGCTCGGCATGCGCATCGAGCAGCCGGTGGACATCAGCTCAGCCGACACGAACCGCAAGTCCATCCGCACCGTGCTCCTCGAGGAGCAGCGCAAGCTGCCCAACATCGAGATGATCATCATCGTCCTGGCCAAGAACACAAACTACGCTGAGATCAAGCAGGTCGCCGAGACCGAGATCGGTCTGCGCACCCAGTGCGTCATGGACAACAACGTCATTAGAAAGTGCAACCCAGCGCTGGTCACCAACCTATGCCAGAAGATAAACGCCAAGCTGGGCGGGATCAATAACAGCCTCCTGTCTGAGGAGAAGCCGGCCATCTTCCAGAAGCCCGTCACCATTATCGGCGCGGACGTCACTCACCCGGCCCCCGGGGACAAGCACCACCCCTCTATTGCCGCCTGTGTCGGCAGCCTGGACTCGATACCCTCCAAGTTCTACCCTGCCATTCGGGTCCAGATGGAGGTCTCGATGGCCACATCTCGCGTGGAGATCATCAGGGACCTGAAAGGCATGATGAAGGACATGCTCAAGGCTTTTTACCGGTCCACCAATCTCAAGCCCGAGTGCATCATCTTCTACCGGGACGGAGTGAGTGAGGGGCAGTTCATGGAGGTCCGCAACCGGGAGGTGAGCGAGCTCGGCTGTAGCTGCCTGAAGCAATGATCGTTGGTATTTTTGCATTGTAATCAATATGGCTGCTGCCTGCTCATTAGAATTTACTGTGTAGCTCGTAATATGATTGTCACCTACTTGATACTTAAGCATTCATGGTTCTCGCGCTTCCGTTTGCTTTTTTATTATTACTGCTACTGCCGGCACGCCCGTTAGGCCTAAAGCCCTCGTTTCTTAATCAATACGAATGTCGTCAGTATGATGCCAATCTTTGTAATCAATATGGCTGTTGGTTAGGCTGCTTCTCGTTCTGTAATCGGCGTGTTTTCGGTCATTGAACCATATAGCCCGCGAACAAACCATATTTCTCTGCCTTTATGTCGTCCCTTCCTGCGCGTAACACCAGGTGAGTGCCATCCGGCTGGCCTGCCAGGAGCTGTCTCCCAATGAGACGTACGAGCCAGCTATCACTTTCATCGTCGTCCAGAAGCGACACCACACCCGATTCATGCCGGCCAGTGACCACGACGGTGCCGGCAAGTGCCGAAACGTCCCGCCCGGCACCACCGTCGACTCTGTGGTTACTCACCCGCTAGGCTTCGATTTCTTCCTGTGCAGTCACTTCGGCATACAGGTACGAGTGCTATTATTAGTGTGCGTTTACCCACGCCCTAAAGAAATGCAATGATAAAACGTACGCTGATCACTAGTCATCTATAAGTGGTCAGTTCCTCTGTGGTAGCTTAGCTGTCACTAGGGGGTCGTCCTGCCAACTCTAAAACGTGGTTTCGATTGCAGTTCCAGACCACGTGTTTTAGGCACTCTAAAAAAACCCCATGCTCCCGTCCTACAGCATACTTCGTATACGGTAAAACCCAAACTACAGCTTTTTTAGAGACGATAGTTTTTGTTGTGATACTTCGACGCACAAATTTTGGTCTGTCTGTCTGTCTGTCTGTCTGTCTGTCTGTCTGTCTGTCTGTCTGTCTGTCTGTCTGTCTGTGTCTGTCTGTATGTCTGTCTGTCTGGCTGTCTGTGTCTGTCTGTCTGTCTGTCTGTGTCTGTCTGTCTGTCTGTCTGTCTGTCTGTCTGTCTGTCTGTCTGTCTGTCTGTCAAACGATTCACCTAACCAGTGAAAGTTTAAGCACTGGCTAAACGCCCAGCCCTCTTCGTCAGACGACTGTATTCACACATTGCGCACAATTGAGGCGCTTCATCAATACGTAACATTAGGCAGTTCGTTTATTCAGGAAATGCACACATACGTATTCATTACTATGCGCTGTCAGTACGATGCGATGAACGAAAAAGCGAGTGTTTCCTACGTTTTCCTAAACGAACACGGAGGTGCTAGTGCTCTGCGTTCGACAGAATGTTTCGTTTTTTGACATGATAGCCACGTGGCGTCTATATCGCGTACGTGCAGAACCTCCAAACGGAAGAATATGGGCTTTCGATGACCTTTGCATCTATGCACGCAGATATGCGGCCAATTTTTTCCACAAGACTTTCGCAATCTTGTCCTTGTCATTTCCTCTCTTACGCACCGACGCAGGGCACGAGCAAGCCGTCCCACTACTACGTAGTGTGGGACGACTCCAACTTCTCGGCGGACGACCTAGAGAAGCTCAGTTACTACCTCTGCCACACGTACGCACGCTGCGCGCGAAGCGTGAGCATCCCGGCTCCAGTGTACTACGCCCACCTGGCCGCGTACCGGGCCAAGTGCCACGTGATGAACATGGTTGAAGCCTCGAGCAGCGACTCGTCCGGAGTCTCGTCCGATTCGGTCAGAACCAGACAATACGTGGAGGCTGTCAAGGTGCTTGACACCCTGCAGACGGCCATGTACTTCGTCTGATATTCGTCCTCAGGTCTCCGGATCGGGTTAGTGGCCGCTAAAGAGCAAAACGATATTTCCGCCGTATTTATCATCTCATAATCAGCCTGACTACGCCCACTGCAGGACAAAGGCCTCTTGCATGTTCCGCCACTCAGCTCAGTCCTGTGCTTGGTACTGCCACTTAATACCCAAAACTCCCTAATCTCATCGGCCCACCTAATTTCCGCCTCACCCGCCGGCCTTCTCTTGGTATTCATCCAGTTGCCCTTCAGAGACCAGCGGCTATCCTGCCTACGCGCTACGTGCCCAACCCACGTCCGTTTCTTCTTCTTGATTTCAATTGATATCGTTAACCTCTGCTTGTTCCCTAACCCGTGCACTCTTCCCCCTTATTAGTACAGTACAGCTTCCCAATTCTGAAAACACTACTGTTAACCGCAACACGACGCTTGCTAAGTGAAAAAGCGTGCGAAAAGTAATGTGGGTGGACAAGCCACCTCAAGATTTTCTGCACCGTGATGTCATATATTTTGAAGATGTCTACTGGGTTTTACGTAACTTTTAATCGAGAAAAGTAAATTGTCGCCATGGACCTGACCTACAAAGTTTCAGAAAATTTCATCGAGCCAATGTCGTCAAAGTGTGAAAAAAAATACATTTCAAACTTTTTGACATCACGCATAGAAATTTCAGCGCAAAATTTTTCCCGATTGTTTGTCGTTAGTGATTTCTAACAATTTCGGGGCACTAGTACATTAAACAGCGCACCTCTGCTGAAGCTGGTCACACCTCGCGCTTCGGTTCCCAGATACAACCATAAATGGCGCCACTGCCGCAGTTGATTGAATGTGACGATATCCATCTACGGATACGTTTGGGTACAAGCCAACATGAGGCCTTGGGTTTTAGGGACTACCATGAAGAGCTGAACACGTTCAAGATAGAAGAAAAAAAACTCAAGAAGGTTCGAGTAATAAGGAAAGAAACGTAGAATTCAAGGACAGAAAAAGTTGAAAAATTGAGTTCATTCTGCCTGAAGAGACAGAAATGGACTGGTTATTTATATTAGGCCAATATAAAAAGTTTTTTTCCGCGTTTTTTTTTCTAGCCTGCTGGCACGCATGGCACCGCCCCATTATAAAGGGGACGAAGCGGCATTTATATATTCAGGGACGGAACTTCGTTCAGAGCTCCGCAGATCCCTGATACAATGCCAGTAGTGCCGCAGCGTGCGCCTAATGATCAGGGCGAGAACGCACTTAGAAAACAAAATGTGAATGAAAAATTGCAATGGGAGCTGATTTACGCATACATTTTCAGTTGATCATTTAGTGCTATCAACACTTTGTTGCTCGCCAAACTGCATTTTGCAGATAAGATTATTGTTCATGGCCGTTTTTGCCAAAGGGTAGTAATTTTGTCTTCCTTTTTTCAGGATTTTTTTTCGGAACTTCTGCGTCTGAGACGTTTACCTGCAGCCGTTTTTTTCTTCTACAGCATCTTTGTGGGTTTCGTTCTTGATTTCTTCGACAAGTGTCTTTTTTTTCTTTTGTGCTGGAAATAAAAAACCCTGTGTTTCTTTGACAATGTTCATTCGTCGTATGCTCAGCAAAATATTTTTAATATAACTGTCTGCCTTCTGTACTCGTGTTCCACTAGCCTATCACTCAAGACAATGGGGCTATCTCATGGAGAATCTAGAGCCGGATTCACAAAACTCAATTACAAAAACAATTTTGTGCAAGTGAAATTTTCTTGCGTAAGTCGATTCACGAAACGAAAAAAAAAAACGACGTAAGAGGTCATCGTTGTCACATCGGCCGCTGCAATAATCGTGCTGTGACTGCCCGGGAATATGTCAGTGATGGTGATGCAGTTGCTATATTCGCTTACGTCGCCGAAAAGGGCGTGTAAGTGGATCCACGAAGCAAAACTTTGCGTAAAAACAGCGTGGCTAAGAGCAAAAACCTAAGAGTGCTCTGGACCACTCTTAGAAACAATGTGGCTAGCCCCGGTGTGGTGGTGTAGTGGCTAAGGCACTCGGATGCTGACCTGCAGGTCGCGGGTTCGAATCCCGGTTGCGGTGGCTGTATTTCTGATGGAGGCGGACATGATGTAGGCCCACGTGCTCAGATATGGGTGCACGTTAAAGAATCCCAGGTGGTCTAAATTTCCGGAGCCCTCCACTACGGCGTCTCTCTTAATCATATGGCGGTTTCGGGACGTTAAGCCCCGCATATCAACCAAATCTACAATGTGGCTACTTAAAACCTGCCGCCGCGGTGGTATACTTTGGCACCCTGGCTGGTTCTGAGTTAATTCACGCCCTCGAAGGGCTGCCTGATTACTGCTCGTGCGTTTCTATTTCTTTCGGCGCTTTGAGTTTCGTGTGTTGTGTACCTTGTACGCAGTGAATGGTATTGACAACCACCGTCGTCCAATAAGTTTGAAGCCGCAGTAATTGAAGAACACTATTGGGCGTCAATGGCATAAAATGATGCATATAAATATTTGCGGTTGGATGAAAACGAATGTGCTACGTGAATGGTCGGTGCATTCGAACACGGCACGGCATAGGATCAACCTTATTTGTTATGTTGTGTTGCGCCTTATCTCATCCGATTGAAAGTATGACTCAAGATTCTTGCCCCACTGGTGGAAATTGCCGCTAAAGAGGTTAATGGGAACATTCCTTGCGCGCTATTGAATATAATAATGAGAGAAACTTTTTAGTGAGTGGTTCATAAAGCTTGTACTCTAGTGTGCTTCGATTGGCTCTGACTGTTTAATGGGTGCGATCTCTTAAATACAGCTGTGGATACACTTCAGGACGGTCTGGAACGGCGCGTACTTTGTAAACTAAAGCGTAGTAGTTGTGTGCGTGATTACGCATGTGACTACAAACAAATCATGCATTTTCACATTCACTGTTCAGAAACCGATATGGACCGTGATCATATGACAAGCAGTTAGAATAAAATGATTCTAGTAACTTTTAATGACACCGGAAATATGCAAACCCTCACGATTCTGGAGCAAACCTTGGCTGAATTCGTCGCTGCGACAATTACCAGCCGTTTAACTTGGCGCACGAACATCATTCAAAGGTAGAGCGAGCCACTGACATGTACTTTGTGCGACGCAGTGACCACTTGACCTGGGAATAATTGCGTTGCGATAGCGAATACGCCGCCACATGCTCTGATCGAAGCAGATGACAAGCGCGAGTAGACGACGGCTTGGCCGACATGCACAGCTTGTGATTGGTTGTGATGTAATACCTTCAACAACAGCTCACTTCGTGACGTTGCCAAAAAACTTCTTTCATCTGGCAGGCCTGTCGTTTTCGTCGTATCGCCTCCCTCGCACATAAGAGCAAATTTCGTCACGCCATGAAAAGTGCGCAAGTATTTGCTAAGAGCTCTCTTACGTACTGCACAGCTGTCGAAAACAACATGGTGTCGTAAACAGCATATCGGTCGGTGCGAATTTTAGCAAACGCTTCTCGCGTGAGTTACTTCAGCGTTTGACCAGATGCGTTGTGATTACCGCAGCTCTTTCGGTGCGTGTAATACGAAGTGCGGAAAGCTGCGGCAGTGCAATGGTGTAAGGTGAAGCGCAGCGAAGCTGGTGTGTCGGTGTGTTTATCAAGCGGGGATCGGTGCCGGTGTATCGACGGTAACTAGCACTCGAGAAGCCTGCAATGTGTATTTGTGTGCCGGTAACAATTCGTTCGCTTGACATTCCAGTCTCTCAGTTGGTTGCTGTGTGACATTTTGAATTGACAGCAATTTGGCACTTTACTTGAGTGATTACAAGAACGTTCGGAAACGTATGAACTACGCGCTGTGTTCGGTTCTTGCTTCGCCATTGGTTAGCCCGTACGCTTCTATTTTCTTGTGAGCAATCTAGTGTTCGGGAGTGAAAGGACGTTCGTGGTGAACAGTGGTGCTGTGATGACGTTTCCAAGGCTTGTGGAGAAGCTGTACTCGTGTGATCGAAAATTGAAGGACAGCGTTGATAACTGTTTTGCCCTGCGAAGTTGCGGTGGTGGAGCTTGGCGCTTTTGTTTTTTAACTCGTCATTTCTCCTTTTTGTGATAACCATAGTCCTAGCGCTGTGATGTGATGAACCAAAGTTGCGAGATGCTACATTCTGTTGTGGATCGTGTTACGTTGTAAGCGCGCCTAGACTATTCTTGGGTAAGAACTTGAGAGTTCTATGTGGCAGTGAGAGCCCGTGAGCGTAAATCTTCCTTGCGGCATCCAAAAAGAGCAAAGATTTCACCGTTGCCTTGCTTTGGATGAAGTTGTAAGCCAGTACCGGCCAACTACATATTTCCAAGTTCGTCTAGGCATCGTTTTGCACGGCACTAGAGCCTTGACAACAGCCGGTCATGGCCAGTTCTTCACTATATCAATGGACGTGCACGCCTGGCCAGCCCTTCATTGCTGTCATCTGCAGCTTTTAGTCTTCAGATGTCTTTTGCTTGTTGGCCCTAGAGCACGCTGCCATCGGTGAGTTGACCTTGCATAGCTAAATTTGTTGCTATTCACGAAGTACTATAACGTGTGCAAGTTTTTAAGCCCATCAGATGTAATGTTTCCCTATGTTAAGTTCAAGCATAAAAAATTTACTACTACTGTTCAGCCCTTCATTGCTGCCATCGGCAGCTTTTAGTCTTCAGATGTCTTTTGCTTGTTGGCCCTAGAGCACGCTGCCATCGGTGAGTTGACCTTGCAGAGCTAAATTTGTTGCTATTCACGAAGTACTATAACGTGTGCAAGTTTTTAAGCCCATCAGATGTAATGTTTTCATATGTTAAGTTCAAGCATAAAAAATTTACTACTACTGTTACATACATACATATATTATGGAAAGGCGGGCAAATATAGCAGAAGTTTTTATGATTTGATATAGTTGGAAAGTTAATGTGAATTTATTTTCCACGAGCCAGGTTCCACTTGAGGAATTTATGTTATTTCGAAAGATTAGTTCTACAGACGATCACCGCTGTGGTAGCAATTCACTTCACTAGGACATATATATTGCGGTACAAAAGTTTTACATGACGCTTCAGTTTGTTCCAAAGTGATTATGGCAGATTTAGTGACCTTGACAAAGTGATTGCTTTGTGAAATAAATAATAGAAGTGAGTGATTTTATTTATTGTTTTTAAATATCTCGTTTTTTGCTCTTCACAGATCGCAGAGATTAGCTTGTTAAGGTCCGGTGATGCATCAGTTGCACACACTGGCACATCAAGCCTCATCATGACTTAAACCACCTGTACAAAAATAGGAAGGACACGTGCTCCCTAACTGTGCAAGTCTATGGCACTGCGGGGACTGTTGCCATTAGCGGACCTGGATGGGGTTTGGAGACATGCATGGCAGCCTCCTCTGGAAGGACTGCGATCTGCTTGGGAGCTTTGAGGGCACAAAACTGCCTAACAGCTGGCTGCAACGTTATTTTTTCTCTTATACGTACGATTAAGTGAACACCACTTACTGTGCACAAATTGGAAACCCAAGCATGTTGGCTTGAAGTGGATACCTGTATTATTTTCCCACTTAAAGCTTATTGAACATTCATAGAACTAAATCGCGAGATAATTGCGAATGTTGAAAGTTGAAAGGCTGCAGCTTATGAATTGAAACTCCAATTATCTGAGGCTCAAAAGCTCGTGCTTTTGAACGAGCACAAATATTTTGATTCTTTATTGAGCTCTTGAGCTTCTCATTCTGTGGATCAAGTGCTCTGGAAGGAAATAGCAAGTGGGTGAAAATCACCCGGCTGTTCACAACTTTAAAGGAGAAAGACCTATTGAACAAGCCTCAGACGACATAGGGCCAGTAACTGTATTTTTTACTTGATGTAGCTTTTTCTCTCTCAGTGCTGTGGCATGTTGTGTTTCAGCCGAGCATGTTCACCACGATTGCATAGTGATATAATTCTTTCTTCTAATTGTACCTGACCTAGGTATGCAGTGTTGATCTCTAAAGGTGACGTTCAAAATGTTTCGAAGCCATGGCTCCTCATCTTTCTGTCTGTGGCTAGCCTACTTCAGCAGCAGTGTGATGCAGCCAGCACACATGCAAGCAATATCTTGGAGTGCTCCTTTGGTGTTCTGTGCAAGAGACAGCGTATCCATCCTTTAGGACACTCATATCAACAATAATGGTGACTGTTGGTGGCACCTGTAGGAGCCCGTTGTGTTTGTTGTGTATGATTATTTCCCCTGATGAGGTGCATTTTTGAAAGGTTTTCTTTGTTTGGAGTAATAGATGTCAGCAACAAGCACGCTCATTATCCACAAGTGCTTTGTGTCGTCTAGACTGCCCATTTGCTCCTATACGCGGTATGGTGAGCTGGCTACGTTAGACAGCCTTAAAGTAATGGACATTAGTCCTTGTGTTGTTGTGCAGTCTAACTTGTGTTTTTTAGTGAACGTATTTATGGTCAGCTTCTCGCACCTAGTTTAAAGTTGAAATAGAAAAAACTTTATTGGCTTATGTCTGGCAGAAGTTTCATGCCGTCATCTATAACACTGTAGCTTTGCTCTTGTACCAAAATAAAATATATTTTCAGTCTTTGATGTTTGTGTGTGTGTATAGGCTTGTCATCGGCTTCTGAAAATAAATCATCTGTAAATATGAGTACATAATTAAAAACTGTACACTTTTGCATGCAGCATGGTTGTAACAATGATCTGTATTTTTCTAAGTTGCAGCAGTAACAAGGGATTCGATGCTCCATGGTTATGTACAGTGTATCAAGAACAAAGCACTGAAGACCAACAAGTAGAAAGGGACTGCCAATGACTGTTCCCCTGCTCAAAGTTTACAATAGCAGAAAGAGCACATTGTGGTGTTAGGAGCACTTTGAATTGTATATGTAGTAACATTCTGTGCAGCTGCTGTTTAACTTCTTAGCGGTGCATTATTCAGCAGCTCATTTGCTTGCATTTCAAATTATTAAATTTTGCATGGAAGATACCAAACTATTACATTGATTTATAGTCTGCTGTAGTGTTAGTGGGCAAATAATTTTGAGCTGAAGTTTTCAACATGCATGTTAATTAAAGTGTCTGCGTGTCTCTGCATATAACTGCGATAAATCACGGCATCTATGGTCGGCAAAGGTAACTATGTTTGCATTCTTTGTAGTACAAGAAGTAAAGCCATAGATGCAGTAATCTTTTACTTAGTCGATATAATCCTTCAGTATACATTCATTCGTTTAGCACCAATGATGCCATGTGTGTATAAGCTCTGGACGTGAATCTATGTGGAATATTTTATTTGGAAGAAAGAGGATCATCAATACCTTTAGTATACCTTAACAGTAGATTTTAGTGCGTGTGTATTGTTATCCCACTGCCTGTCCATCCTTCAACAGTCTACTTCTCTGTTTTTATTGTGTAAGTGTAACTTTTTCAATGTATATTTTGCTCGGATAGGTTTGTTCATAATGTAATTGAGTACTATGCAAGTGACTTTTCATCTATACAGCTTAACTCAGAGTAGAAATAAAAGTATTCGTTTTAATTTGTATCCAGCTGTATCATGCATTTGCTTATCTTATTACAGGTGCCTGTACAATTGTTTAGCCCCACAAAGGTACTGATATACTCTAATATTGAAGCTGACATTTTAAAGTAGTTTGCTAGTGGAAGTAACAATGTGTTTATAACCATTATTACTATTCTGAGATGAGCTGTGAAAACTCCATAGAAATGTATTTACAGTTTTTGAACGGTGTAAAGGTGATTGTTTTCATGTTCTTTTATTGTGGTCCCTGTTTCATGCAAATGACACATGATTACTTTGTAGTGGAATAACATTAGTTGTGATTTTACACATATTTGCTGAGTGACATCGCAGTTGAGGACAGCTGTATGAGAACTGTGTTGATGTGGAAATTTTGAAGTCTCTTTAGGAGTGTTTTCGGGAAATGAAATGGAGTCTATAGCTGTCACTATAAACGCTGTTTGCACCGAGGAGCTTAGTAGCTTAGAATCGCAATGTTCATGTATTGTTTAGAATTTCTTTGCTGTGCTTACTTTTCAGCCCAAGTGTCCTAACATGCTTTGTTATTGTGTTGTGTATGAGCCAATCTACGTAAATAAACAGAGTAATATTGAAGACATGTACGAAATATTAATGCACAGCCCTCTCTTTAGCATGACATTGTCAAGGGCTTTATTATTATGTTTCTTATAAAAACTGCTTGTCAGTGGGCAGCAGAAGAAACTATGCATCAAGCTTTTCCGAGATAGTTCGAGAAACACCCAGTTCTTCCTGTCTGTATATTCAAAATGAGTATTACAATTATTGTTTTATAGCCATTCGTCTTTATCATCATCATCAACCTGACTACGTCCACTGCAGGACAAATGGCCTCTCCCATGTTTCGCTTAATCCATCTTAATATTCATCTTAATATTTACACTAAGTGTATGTATGTATGTATGTACGTATGTACGCATGTATGTATGTATGTATGTACGTATGTATGTATGTATGTACGTACGTACGTTCGTACGTATGTATGCACGCACGCACGCATGCACGTACGTTCGTATGTAATTATGTATGTATGTATACATACATACATACTTACATATGTATGTATGTACGTATGTATGTACGTATGTAAGTACGTATGTATATATGCATGCATGCATGTGTGTATGTATGTATGTATGTATGCATGCATGCATGTGTGTATGTATGTATGTATGTATGTATGTACGTACGCATGTATGTATGTATGTATGCATGCATGCATGTATGTATGTATGTATGTATGTGTATGTATGTATGTATGTATGTACGTATGTATGTACGTACGTACGTTCGTACGTATGTATACACGCACACACGTACGTACGTATGTATTTATGTATGTATGTATGTATGTATGTATGTATGTATGTACACATACATACATACTTACGTATGTATGTATGTACGTACGTACACATGTATGTATGTTTGTACGTACGCATGTATGTATGTATGTATGTATGCATGCATGCATGTGTGTATGTATGTATGTATGTATGTATGTATGTATGTATGTATGTATGTATGTATGTATGTACGCATGTATGTATGTATGTATGCATGCATGCATGTATGTATGTATGTATATATGCATGCATGTATGTATGTATGTATGTATGCATGCATGCATGTATGTGTGTATGTATGTATGTATGTACGCATGTATGTATGTATGTACGTATGTATGTACGTACGTACGTTCGTACGTATGTATACACGCACGCACGCACGTACGTACGTATGTATGTATTCATACATACGTGCGTACGTACGTACGTACATGTGTATGTATGTTTGTACGTACGCATGTATGTATGTATGTATGTATGTATGTACGCATGTATGTATGTATGTATGTATGCATGTATGTATGTATTTATTTATTTATGTATGTATGTATGTATGCATGCATGCATGCATGTATGTATGTATGTTTGCGAGGAACTGGTTTATTCAGCCAGGCTCGAGCTAAATCACGCTGGTGATGATATCTACAGATGAAGAAGATGTACAGGGGATGATGATATCAAAGAGAATAAAAAGTCATTCGCTTGTCGCGCTCACACTGATTCCCCCGCGCGGTGAAAGTGGCCGCCTGGTCGCTTGACAGTATTATGAAATGCGCCGCGCATAAGGCTTTAAACGAGATACGTGCACTTTGTTCCTCGGCAACGATGATCAGAATTAGCGCTAAGAGGGAAAACGCGGTAATTGACAGGAGATGTCTGTTCGACCACCGTGTACAGCCCAATGAAGCGACTGATGAATTTGTCGCATAGGCCGGGGACGCGTAGTGGGGTCCATAGAAGAACTTTGTCACGAGGGCGAAAACTCGCAACACGGCGAGCCGATTCGTAGCGAGATTTTCGAGTGTCTTGAGAGAGGCCGGTGTTAACACGGGCCTGGTGACGGCAGTGTGCGAGACGAGATAGAAACTCTTCAGAGAAAGGAGCCGTCGAGGGTGCAGGGGCCGAAGGAAAAGAGACATTCAGAGCAAAACTCGGCGAGCGACCATGGACGAGAAAAGATGGAGAAAAGCCGGTAGTGCGTTGAGCATTCGTATTATAGGCGAATGTCACGAAGGGTAAAATTGCATCCCAGTTCGTGTGGTTGGGGTGAATGTACATGGCGATCATGTCCGATAGGGTGCGATGAAACCGTTCAGTCAATCCGTTGGTTTGCGGGTGGTAGCTAGAAGTGGTCTTGTGATAGCCTAGATGAGCGGCGGTTGGATCATCATGAAAGGCTTCCAGAACTTCACGTTGCAGACAACGTGGGATGACAGGTACCACTTGTTGCCATCGATGTGGTAAATGTAGCGACATAAAACATCAACGACAAGCCTAAATTGTTTAAGTTGTCGACAGAGTCTGGCGTTTGGAGTAGTAGTAGAGCCGGTCAAGCAGTCAACAATGGTGCGGCAGTATGGGTCGACACGTTGTTGTGAAACAAGGACGGATAGGGTGGCAGGTGATGAACTTAGCGCTGCGATTGGAGAGGTGCTGTCGTTTTGGAGTATCGATGGTGAGTGGCTTCCACTGGGCAAAGGACAGCACGATAGAGCATCAGCATCTTGATGCTTCTTGCCCGATATGTAAGCGACATCGAAATCATACTACTGCAAGCGAAGCGCCCAGCCACCGAGGCGACCCGATAAGTTTTTCAGCGATGAAAGCCAGCATAGGGCGTTATGGTCGGTCACGACGGTAAAATTACGGCCGTGAAGATATGGTCGGAATCTTTGCACTGCCCAAACAAGAGCAAGTCACTTCTGTTCGGTGATAGTGTAGTTCTTTTCTGGAGCGGTAAGAGCACGACTTGCGTAAGCAACGACGCGTTTGCGTGAGCTTTTGTCACGCTGCAAGAGTACCGCACAAAGACCATGACTACTTGCGTCAGTGTGAAGGATGGTGGGTGCGGTGGAATCGAAGTGGCACAGTACCGGATCCGACGTGAGGGCTTGCTTCAATGCCGTGAAAGCGCTTTCACAGTCTTCGGACCAAATAAAGGGGACGTTCCTTGCGAGGAGTTGATGGAGCGGAGACGCAAGTTCCGCGAAGCCACGTATGAAGCGCTGGAAGTAAGAAGATAACCAAAGAAAGCTGCGCAGGTCCTTTTGACGTAGTGGACGAGGAATATCGAGGATGGCGGCAAGCTTTTCGGGGTCGGGCCGAATTCCTTCTTTGCGGACAAGGTGGCTGAAAACCTTGATTGTCTTGCTAGCAAATGTACATTTCTTGGTGTTAAGCAGCAGACCGGCTTTTGCAAGGCATATGAGGAGTTCATCAAGACGTTGTAGATGCTGCGAGAACGTGGATGAAAACACTACTATGTCATCAAGATAGCACAGACAAGTTTTCTATTTCAAACCACGCAATACGCCGTCTATCATGCGTTCGAAGGTGGCGGGCGCATTACAGAGTCCAGAAGGCATCACATTAAACTCGTACAACCCATCTGGCGTTGAAAAGGCGGTCTTCTCTTTATTAGACTCCGACATTGGTATCTGCCAGTAGCCTGACCTAAGGTCGAGGCTAGAAAAATACTCTGCGCCCTGTAACGAATCCAGTGCATCGTCGATCCGATGGAGAGGACAAACATCCTTACGCGTTATTTTGTTTAGCGCACGGTAATCGACGCAGAAACGCACTGTCCCATTTTTTTTATTTTTTTGAACGAGAACAACTGGGGATGACCAGGGACTCGAGGAAGGACGTATGATGTTGTGTCGTAGCATGTCTGAGACGTTTTCCTCGATGATCTTGCGTTCTGCTTGAGACACGCGATGTGGACGCCGATGTACAATACGAGAGCCATCAGTCTGGATGCTGTGAGTAGCGGTAGTAGTCATGCTGAGAGCGGGCGAGTTCACGTCAAATAGAGAACGGTGTCTATTTAACAGGGCGAGCAAATCTTCTGTTTGATCAGGTGTTAAGTCAGTGCTTATTGTTGCCGACACAGGTGTGGCAGAGGCATTGAATGACAGTGATTGTGACTTTTAGACATCGTCGTGGTTGTTTTTCGGAAAACTAACAATCGCAACAGGCTCACTGTCGACCGCGCAAGATACCGTTGAGCCACAGCGGAGCAGTACACACTCGGGCGTTTGATTTATGGCGGTTAGGTACGTAGACCCATCGAAGAAGTGAAAAAGCCCTGGTGTGATCACAATGTCCCTACGTAGAGTATGGCCGTAAGGGAGAATTAGTACGTCACCATCCACAATGTCGGCACAATTAACACTTATAATTTCTTCGATGTATGGCCGAAGTATATAATCTGACATGATGACAAGGCGGATGCGTCCAGGTTGTTCAAGCGGAGAACAGTCAGTGGCATTTAAATGCAGGAGGCGCTGATGACATGATATGAAAGTGGACACAGAAGACAAGAAATCCCACCCCAGAATGAGAGCGTGGGTGCACTCACGAAATACCGCGAAAACAATGTGATGACGAATGCCTTCTATGCAGACACGAACGGTACACTGTGCAAGTGGACGAATGAGAGCGTTGGTCGCCGCGCGTAGAGGTGGGCAGCCATAAGGCGTGGTGACTTTTCGAAGGCGGGAACAAAAATCAACTCGAATAATCGAAACAGCAGCACCAGTGTCTACAAGAGCCTCAACGCGTACACATTCTACAAACGCTACTATAAAATTCGATGGCCGCTCTGGAGGAATCGTTAGCTGTCCGGTGGATGCAGTTTCCCCTCCTAAAACTGAATTGGGGAGTTTTCCGCGTGGGCGTACGTGGAATGAGAGGCGGGCCGCAGAGTCGACACTGAACGGCGACCTGGCGAAGGTGACCTGCGGCGAGACGTACGGGAACTCCCAGGCATGTCCGTATGGTAGGTAGGAGACGGTGAACGATAATAGGACGATCGGGAGAGTGTTCGTAGGTAGTTCATGGTCGGACGAAGGCTTCGATGTTCTTCAGGAGCGTAGCCTCGTTGCTCGTCTTGTTGGCGCCTTCTACAAAACCGAGCGATATGTCCTCGATAGCCGCAGTAGTAACAGATTGGTCGATGTGGGCGCTGAGGTGCGTAGTAAGGTGGTGCATGCACTGGCGGTGATAACGAAGCCACCGGCGTATGGTCTGCTGGTGTAGGCACAGAAACGGTGGATGTGGCAGAGAGCGCGGCAACTTCAGCGTACGTGCGCGTCTAGCGCACGCAGGGACCGTTGGAACACGTCGGGCGCGATACAGAGGCGATCTCTGTTTAATCAGGTCTCGCAAGCTAACTTGGAACTTCCGCAGCACAGGAAGAGCAGCGCCCGTGAAGCTCTTCACAAACGATGTCGCCAATAAGCGTATGCAAGTCGAGGGGTGTAGGCAAACGAATGTCTATGGCATCGTAGCAAAGGCGAAAAGACTGAAGCTTGTCAAGTCGCTGACAGATGGTTATCACGTCCTGGGTGGCGGCAGGATTTTGCATGGCGAGGGCGTTAAAGGCGACGCTGTTAATGCCTTTATTAACGTGGCGTATTTGGTCATTCTTAGACATGCCGGTGTTAACGCGCTTGCACAGTGCAAGGATATCCCCAATATAAGAGGTGTAATGTTCACCCCGCAGCTGCATGCGTTCAGCGAGCTTCTTCTTTGCTGCCTCAGTGCGAACTGCCGGGGCACCAAATATCTGACGAATTTGCTGCTCTAAAGTGTCCCAGTCGGGAAGATCCGGGTGGTGGTTCCAGAACCAAGTTTTCGCAACCTCGGACAAGTAAAATGGTACGCTGCGCTATTTCTGTGGATTGTCCCACCTGTTCAAATCACTGTGAGTACGTACGTACGAACATATGTATGTATGTATGTATGTATGTATGTATGTATGTATGTATGTATGTATGTATGTATGTATGTATGTATGTATGAATGTATTGATTTGATTTGATATGTGGGGTTTAACGTCCCAAAACCACTATTTGATTATGAGAGACGCCGTAGTGGAGGGCTCCGGAAATTTAGACCACCTGGGTTTCTTTAACGTCCACCCGAATCTGAGCACACGGGCCTACAACATTTCCGCCTCCATCGGAAATGCAGCCGCCGCAGCCGGGATTCGAGCCCGCACCCTGCGGATCAGTAGCCGAGTGCCTTAGCCACTAGACCACCACGGCGGGGCTGTTTGTATGTATGTATGTATGTATGTATGTATGTATGTATGTATGTATGTATGTATGTATGTATGTATGTATGTATGTATGTATGTATGTACGTACGCATGTATGTATGTATGTATGTATGTATGTATGTATGTATGCATGCATGTGTGCATGCATGTATTTACGTACGCATATATGTATGTATGTATGTACGTCTGTACGTACGTACGGTTGTACGTATGTATGCACGCACGCACGTACGTACGTATGTATTTATGTATGTATGTAGACATACTTACACACTTACGTATGTATGTATGTATATACGTATGTAAGTACGTATGTATGTACGTACGTATGTATGTATACACACATACGTGCGCACGTACGTACGTACATATGTATGTATGTAAATATATGTATTTATGTATGTATGTATGTATGTATGTATGTATGTATGTACGTATGTATGTACGTACGTTCGTACGTATGTGTGCACGCACGCACGCACGCACGTACGTACGTATGTCTTTATGTATGTATGTATACATACATACATACATACTTACGTATGCATGTTTGTACGTATGCAAGAACGTATGTATGTGCGTACGTACGTACATATGTATGTATGTGTGTGTGTATGTGTGTACGTACGCATGTATGTATGTATGTACGTATGTATGTATACATACATACGTGCGTACGTACGTACGTACGCATGGATGTATGTATGTATGTATATATGCATGTATATATGTGTGTATGTATGCATGTATCTTTTAAATGAGAATCCGCTTATCACTGATGAGTAAGTTTGGCAACGATTTGGCTGAATTTGTTTCTAGTTTTTCTTCTGAGCCATTATACTTTTTTTCAATTTGTTTTTTACTGCATAAAAATAAATGTAACCTTTCACAAAATATGTGCATTCGAAGAAGTTGTTTCATTTGCCAACGTACAGTCGTAAGTAAGAAATTGGGTAAAATGTAACCAACCAGCCAACATTAGTTTAGAGCATAGCTACTCTACATGGAACATCTTGTACACAATGCGTTGGTCGAATATCTCGATTTCAACATATCAATTTTAATCAGAATAAACAAGCTATCACCCGTGGTTGTATATGTGTGTGATATTTATGGATATTGTAATGTCGGTTGGCAATTACTATTAAGGTTCTAAACCTAGTCAAGCTGAATACACGAGTTTTGTCCTCGCACTTTTCATCTGTGCTGAAAGTGTTGTTAATAAAAAGTAAAATTTGGTTTAAAAATTTATTGTAGTAACCAAAAGCAGAGTATCTCTCTATGACAGAAATCAAATTGCAATTGTTCTGTTCCGTTCTGGACAATAGAGGAACCTCTCTGCAGAACTCGATTAACTGTTATAGTTCAGTTACCCATTGGCAGCGAGATTACATTGAAGCGCGTAGCATGACAGATAGCGGGAGGGAAGACACAAACTAATCACTCTGTGTTTTTTTCTAACTGTCCGTACTATTTGGCCTTGCTGCATGTAATGATGCCCACCAAATTAGCACGAAAACGTGTCTAGACAA